>JARQSV010000391.1:375053-393303 GCA_030142285.1 Calameuta idolon
GATCTGACCTGACCTAACCTAACCAGATGAAAACCATTTAATCGATTCCCCTACATAAATTCATATTCATTGACGTTATCGCTACGAGATCAGAAACTCGATGAAAAATTTTCAAACTCGATATCCGCTCCACGCGAATTTTAGATATAAAATTAATTAAATCGATCGTTTATCAATCGTCACTTTTCGATATCGTAAACGTCAAAGTGAATTAAATCGATCGATAGTTGCCCACGTGCGACGCAAAGCGTCTGACAAACTCTACAAGGTAAGCCAACCCAATGGTAGAATTTCCTACAACCCTTGCTACTACTATTATTATTATTCTAATACGATAGCACAAGGTCTAGTACCTACCCCCTATCTACCCCTACCTATCTACAGTCTGACCTGCTCTTACCTTAACGAAATTAGCATAATACCGCGAAGCCATTCTCAGGAGTATCTTACCGCCTCCTACAAATTCCATAGACAAGTATCAATGCAATACGCAGTTATCTTCCTGTAGGTAGCAGAAGGAAAGAAAGAAAAAAAATAAAAGAAAAAGTAAAAATAAAATAAAATGCTTTGAGCATTGAAAACATAACGAGACTCCACTCTTATCCCATAACGAAAGCTTCAGATATAATGACCGACTTTTAAGTGGGATTTTGCTCTTTCAGAGGTAATAGTGCCTTTGAATCATCCTCGATTCAATTCCACTTGTTATATTTATTTAATGACTCTGCCCTGTGCCATGAAAAAAAATATTGTTTGTATATATATATATATATATGATTTTATATAAAAAATTGTATTCTCAAATCAGTGTACAATCTAAAGTACATAATTGTACGTATGACGTACATTCAGATAATTTAAAAAAAAAACCCAAGTGAAATCGAGTAAACGACGTTTCAAGGGGATGAATAAATATTTTGATGGCGCGTGGTACCAGCTAAGGGGTGGTTTCCGTAAAATCCAAGTAAATCCACGAACCCTGAACTTCACGCGAATTGGTCATTTTTGTCACGCGAAAAACTGTCAATCTTTGACACCACGTGAAGTCGTAAAAAAAAGCATCGATCTTTAAAGCTGGCGTCGCGACGCTCATGACGCGGAGGACTTCATCCAGAACAATAAGGTTCATGTACCTACAGTACGTACGTGTGCAGTCCTACCCGAGTTTCATCCATCAACGAAGCTGGAAAGGTAATTTATTACGACGAAAATGGCAAACCACCCCTACGTCCAACCCCCTCGGGGCAGAAAGTCGCCCTTCTAATAAGTTCATAATAAGGGTGTTAATAGTGTCAAGACAATATGTGCACCACTTAGCGGACATCTTGGGTCCTGATCATGAACGATCGTCGCAGCCTACCGTTAGGGTGCCTGGGTCAGATAGGAACGTGGGGGATGGTCTAGAGAGAGGGGGGAGGGGTCGACTGAAAAATATTCCACGGGAAAATCAGGTTACACTGGGAGCAGGAGGATTAAATATTCATGCGAAGCAAATGCCAGAGATTAAAGCAGAGAAATTGTAAAGCCCCCTCAAACGAACTTCGTTATGTTTCGCAGCAGAGACACTCAGGCTCTGGAGTCTGTGCTGTATCATCAAACGGATATGACGTGGCACGGAAGCTCGAGATAGAGAAAAAGAATTGTTAAGGATAAAAAATTTTGAAAATCTGATTTCGCCTTAAAATTAACCCTTGGGAATTATCCTTGGTTTACCCGATGAGGCAGAGTCAGGGTTGGGCTTTGCCCTTAAATTAATTACGCTAACGTTTAATTCGTCGTCAAACCCTGTAATTTTCTCAATTAGAGTTGTCTCCCGGTGTACTCTTCTCTTGCCGCAGGGAGGATGGGGAGCTTTCGGCTGAAATCATCCCCCGGTAACGTTACGTCGTACGTAGGAAATAACCTGAACGCAGGATGGACCAGTTCTAATCCAATCGGGAACCTTTATGGTTTTGGTCCTCGTACGAAAGTAAAGCTGTTAGAAAATCAGACTTTTCTCTGGGGGTTGCGCCATCCCTCATAGCAGTGCCAGATTAAATTCTCGGTGGTACAGCGGCCGAAGGATGCTGCGACGTAGGAGAATCTCTCGTGGTTTCCCGTGGCGTTCATCAATTTTACCAGGAAGGAAGGCAAGAAGAAAGGGAAGAAGGAGGACAGGGCGGTATAAAGAAAAGAAAAATAAAAAAAAAATACATTCTTACAGTCAATTCCGAACCTTCGCCCTTCGTTGACTGCGACAATCGGTTTATCGTTTTACGAAGTACAGTCTGGCCGGATGTGACGGTGAGACCGGGGGGGTAGGAACATGGGGGGCGGGGGGTAGTTTGGAGGAACGAACGAACGAGGAGGGGGTGGTAGGAAAAAAAGAAACGAAAGAAATAAGAAAAGAAGTTATCGAGGAAAAAGATACTTTCTTGGGAATAGGTTGGTCGGTGGGAGGAGTTGTGGGTATCTTGGATGGACCAAGTGGGGACGAGAGGAAGCGGAGGGAAAAGTCTTGAAAAAGAATGAAGGAATGGAAGAAATAAAGGACGGGGACGGAAAACGTGCTTCCAGTGTTGCCACCTATACCACGGTATAAGATGACAGGCCAGGAGGATACACTCGACTTCGAGTACTGTTCAGGACTAACAAAAGCGGCTTCACGTAAAGTTTCTTTAAACAAGTAGCCTTTCGGCCACTTTGGACATGCGGATTTTGCTCCTGGTGTTTAGCCTTTTTTTTTTTTAATTTAAGACCGACACCGGCTACTTGGACTCACGAACGACAGAGTTGGGTAGTCGCGAGATTAATAAAGAGACAATTCATGAAAGTCAATTGAGATGAAGAAGAATTAGCGAAAAAGTAAAAAAAAAAATGTTACATTCTTTTCTACCGAACGATACCAAAATCTTTGTACGGGTTGAACAGGCGGGAAGTATTTTCAAAAAGCTTAAGAAGAGGGTAAACAACCCCTAGGACGTCCAAAAAGATTGTCGGGTACTTTACTTCGGAAAGAATTGTTCGGCTTGGAGAGAGGAGTCATCCCTTGCTGACACTTGATACTTCAGTAGAGTCCGTTCCTATGGGGATGAAAGGGGGTGGAATTTTACATAGATCCTAACCTGCACTCGCTCATGGCTTCTACGGAAGATAATGTTATAAGGGTAGCAAAACACGTTGGATTTCTAATGCCTGGGACTAGCGCGAATGGGAATAATACAGGGTGGCACTGTCTAGAGGGTAACTGTCGGGGAGGGTTTGGTGCGATATGGTAGAACGTCGCAGGCTCGAGGGGGTAAACGAGATTTAGTCTGGGGTTGCTTCTCTTTTATAATGAAGACCGATGACAAGCGGGCTCGGTCGGTGGGAAGGGTGCGAAGAGGGTGTATAAGTTGTTGGCAATAGTAACAGCAGGGCTACTAGGCAAGCCCATTCATCCTGATTAGATGAGACCTCCCGCTGGGACAGGAAGTCGGGAAACCAGAAATCTCTTCAACGACCTGAACCACGTGCCGCGACAGAGAATTTCCAAAAAATAAAAAGTCAAAAATCATCCCTTCCCTTCCGGGACCTAATTTGACTTCAACCCCCTACGATATTATTTTTTTTCGCAATAATCGATGCGAATTAGCCATTTTTTTTGGCCACTTTCAAAAACCACTATATTCCATCTGGGACCCCATTGGACGAAAAACATCGCTATTGCCAACCAACAAAAACTGAAAAAGCAATAATCTACCGCCAGGACTTTGAATCTCACGGTTACATCCTATTTCCCCTATTATTATATTTCCCCTGCGGCAGTTTCCAGCGTCTTCGCGCCGAGGAAGAAAATTCTCACGGTTACGCTAGACACTTCCTCTTACGCTCCAGCCCCGACAATCGGCCCGCGAAAGTTTTCCACTTGTTTTCCAGAAAAAAAAAAAATATAAAGAAAACGACCAAGACCACCCTCGGTTAACTTTTCAACGCAAGGGTATCACGCGCCCCTCAACTTTAATGGGATTCCTTAATGTCGCTTTCACGTGACAGTGGCGCCCTCGAGCGTCCAAAACTGACATATACACCTCAGAGATTCTGATACCACAAAGACACCAACCTGCTTTACATATCATCCCTATCGTAATGCCTTATCTCGGACTCTGTCTACGTTATCATCCATATAAACCAAAAAATCGTCCACTACATCTACAACCACGTAAAATCACCTTCCCACCCCCCCCTCCACCCACCATATACATACACGACGCCTATGGTACCCATACTTAGTAATCTCGATCGAAAACACCATAGGCCTCAAAAACCACCCTATGAGAAATTCCATGTTACCCAATCTCATGAAACTTTATAGATAAGGCTTAACGACCAAAGGTTCCACCATTCATAAGGATACGCGCATCAGGAACAATAGGACGTGAACCGAAGGAAAACGATGATTAGAAATCGTGAGAATAAAAGAAAAAAATTAATATTTACATAGAAAATTTCCTATAAATTTTCAAAACGATAAAATCGTCGTCACGAATTTTACTAATTTTCGAAATATGACGTCACCGACTCGATGACGAAATTTCCTTAGTCTCTTCCTCCCCCTGCGGCCACCCTGCTGCGCCAACCCGACGCTCATTTCACTCCCACTCGTATTGTACCGGCACGCCGTATCACAGTCGGATACCGAACCCCCCCTCCTAAACTTTGGTCTACCGATGTTAATGCTCGTACCTGGATGACGTAATGTATATTCGCGAGCGTGGAAAACAGTGTTGTGCGAAAACGCGAAATCGCGTCGGGTAAACAATGCATGTCGCGGAAACAAGCAAATCCAGGCATCCACCGGCTCTCCCCCTCCTCATCCCGCCTCCCCGAAAGAGGCAACGCGACACCAGTACAGCTTCTCCCACCACCGTATATTTATATCCCACGTACACCGTTCGTTGCCGGCAAACCCCACGGCCCATCCGGTTTTTGCTTTATTTTCGCGCATTTCCCTGCAAATTTAATATCGTCCCGCCGCGCTGTGCCCGACATATGCAGGATATTTGCATAAAATCCAGAAAATATATCACCGACGGATTACCGCCAACGGTCCCGGCTGGTTTCGCAGATTGGCCGCTGCTCGGCCAATGGTCGATCTCGACCGTTCGCGGCTTATTTTTCGTTTCCGGTTCGTCCCTGGCCCTGTAAGAGCATTCGTATTATTTTCCACGAGTAGTGATAAAAAAAAAATAATCGCGATGGAAAGTTACTGATAATGATCACACCGAGGATATTATTTAGGGGGAAAAAAACTTTTAGAAAAAAAAAAAATCTTTTTTTAGGTTATAAACCAAATGCAAATGAGCCTTTGGACTTTAGCTTGTATAAATTTATCAGTGTACCGTGTATCCGTTACTCGCGCGGTAATAATTCTTTAGAAAAAATTCAAACCCCTGAGCTTTTATTTTTTTTTTGCCACCCTTCGAACGGACCCTCCCCCCCCCGGAGCAACCGAGCGAGCAACCACCTCCCCTCGCGATCCGCCGGTCCCGTTTACTCCTCCCGTTACCTCCTTCCAAAAGGATTGCACCTAGAGAGCCTGCATAATGCGAACGCACGGGAAGGCAGCAAACAAAAGCGCTTTTTAAAATAAATTTATTACCCTGAACCGGGATGGCCGCCACCGCAAACACGATGGTCACCAACGACCAGCCAACCGACCAATGAACCACCACCACCGACCACGACCACCACCGGCACCTGGAACATCCCTGAAAAACCTCTCTGACCAGACCACCCCTAACCGTCATACAGACCAGAGCCCAGAACATTTACGAGTTTGTCCCCCGTTGCATTTTTCAGTCTGACCAACCAGCAGCTCTCCTGTCCAGCTGAAACATTAACTCCATAACTGTCGGCAAAAGCGCTGTAATCTACATAGACTTAAACGTACGGCAAAGCTAAGGACTGGGTATAAAATGAAAGATCATACTTAAAAATCAGTCACCCCATATAGCGTCCGAATGTGGACTGACGTTAAAAATTTTACCAAACAGTCCAAATAAGCGTCCCTGTGGTAGCTGATGAATTGAATTCACACGGATCATTCAAAACTGATAAGGGAGGACGAAATCACTGATAACTCCTGCACGGTTACAGTTCGATTCCGGAAACTGATGGCTCAGTGAGGCAGCAAGACTGGTTGATCTTCTCAAGAGAAACGTAGAGACAGTGGGACTGGAGGCACGCCGAAACTCTAAATGGTATAGCAGGGGTGGGTGCTTAATGACACAGGGTGATCAGGCAGGGGGTGCTTCCATCATCCCTTGGGAACTAGGGCGTGAATGTACTGCTCGGTTCCAGAGGCGAAGTGGCAGCCGAGAGCGAATACCAGGAGCACGGGGTTTCGCTAAGCGTGCGATAGAAGCTACAGTGCTGGGCCAAGGGGTGGAGCGCGTTAAGGGTTGCTTCTACATATTGGGTCGAGAATAGCGCAGAGGTGGAATTTTCTTTCTACCCGGTGGAAAATGTTCCTCGGAGGAGGATCGAGGAGGGAATCAAGAAAGGGAAGAGGGAAGGTGATAAAGAAAGAAAGAAAAAAGAATCCTCTTCAGAAGAGAGCATCCTCTTCTTGGACGAGGAACCTCCTGCACAACTCGTCCATCCATCATGGGACTGACAACCCTTGTAGCCCAAGCTGCCACCGCTCCATCACACCCTCACTTAGATTATCTCTACACTGCTCGTCACTCACTCAGAAGTAGCTCCTGCCGTTTCCTGATTCGCACCCCTGAACTATCTCAAGGTCAGAGTGTCAGGGGGAGGTTGGCACCCTAGATACTTGAGGTTGCACCCAGTACCTACTCGAGACAGTCCATTCCTATCCATGTGGATCTGACCAAGGTGGCTCAAGGGTTCATTCATCCCCTATCGAGGAGAAATAATTTTCTACGACCTACCTACTATTTAGGGGATGCTCGATGGACGCACCGTAGGTGATTGAATGGGAGAGGCCTTCCTGAAGGGGCAACTGTGGATAATAAGGGTGGCACGTGTTCGCGTACGTATGGATGGGTGGGGGCCAGGTGGTTCAAGGGGTGGAAATGGGAGGGAGAAGAACCAGAGAGAATAGGTAATATGCATAATCCAAGGTAATAAAATTAAATTTTATATTTCGCCAAAAAAAATCCTCCCGGGCAAATTGGCAGTAAAGCAAAAAAAATCCAGGGGGTTAGGGGTGCCGTCTTCGGGCAGGACGACTATTACGGGTCTCACCCTTAATATCCAGGGGAGTGAAGCAACGTTGAATTTATCGTAAATATGGCTTATAACGTCGAAATATAAAATAATGATGTCCTCCTTAATATTTATGGCGGAAAAGATGATACCCATCACCGTGTATATCGCGAATCGATTGATATTAATAATTTTTTTAAATTTCCAAAAAATACACGTTTTCCCTCGAAATTACGTTCCTCGTTATTGTCCTTGAATTTTTTTCTCTCGCGACAAACTTCGTCAATTTATTCATCGTCGTTTAAGTCGTTAACGCAATTTTTCGAAGGTGACAATAAAGTTACGTCTACTCGTATCGAAAATCAGGAAACCAAAGCAGAAGACTGTTTAGGCATAGTTGATAGAATTCTACCCTGTTTACGCATAACCTATCCATGTTTTCACGAACAGGGTAGTAGACGTGCACACTGTACAAATAGGGGTGGAATGATGGATTTGATAAACTGTCCAGATAACAAGCACGGGTTATTTTCAATACATCAGACCTGGTTAACCCCCGTAACAGCCGGTGCGTAACAGTGAACCCGGATAAAAAATGATTGCGCACCTTTCTGGGTCACTCGTTGCAAGTCTTGATTAATTAAGACTCATTAATTAGAGCTCACGGAAAATAAAAATTATTGTCAAACTCATCATCCGACCTACTAAGTCATTTTTTTTATTCCATCCCTCTTAGTCGCCAACGAGCCGGACTAAAATTTCGCGCGGGCAAATTTTACCCGTAAAAAAAAAACCAAGACACCCCCGGGCAAAGAACAAAGAATTAAATCGACCAGCCAGTCGCAACAACGACAAAAGTCATAATTGCGATAAACGCGCTTATAAAATCGGCAACAAGAAAAAGTCAAATGCAATACAGAAGAAACAAGGAAGACACGACGATTGAGCTTTCGGTTAGAATTCGAGCAGGCAGATCATTGAAACTATCCCGTGCCACGGCTAAAGTCACGTCCAAACGGAAACGAAGTAAATTTCACTGTAGAATCGAGAAACGTTATCAGTCGGTAACCTAATGAAAGATAAACCTGCCGTTTAATGCTAAAACAATAGAATTCGCCAAGTACCAAGTCGTCAATTAATAATTGGCCAATCGTCACGAGATAATTGAATAATCAGCGTGCCGCGTGGATAAGGCAACTAAGAGATTCGGAAACAAGGAAAAATCAAAATTTCAATTAATTCAACAAAAAAAAGAAAATCTTTCATCCCCCAGTACCAAGACTCGATTTCGAACTCGCGAGCACAGCGACTGCCTCCAAAGTAAATTTCCGGCTAGCAGCAAAGCTAACGACTACAAAATCACGACCTTAATCTAAACAATTGTTATTCCACCTACTATAATCCTTTCACGCGAGTGCAGAATGGTGCAATCATTGATCGACCTACAAAAATAATATCAGCAACCATTATAATCCACGTGTTCAAGAATTCGTCCCTGATACCAAAATGCCACATGAGCTTCGTCAATAGAAACAAAAGATACTCGCACGTAATCCTCATCCCGTCGATCCTACCAATCAATAAAGATCGAATAAAAACCAAAAAAAGAATTAATACTAAATTTCCAAAAAATCTTTCCCGCGGCCGCTAAACTGATAAAAACCCTCGCGACTACAGAGCGATGAATTAAAATAATTTTGAACCATACGCTCTGCATCCATTGTGCATCCAGCGTTACACGAAGACCCGCACAAGAATTCCCAGTGCAAGACGCCCAATGCATTTCGCCTAGCCAGCAATTTTAGTCAGTATGGGAAGGCAGGTGATATATACATATATACATATACACACATACTACATATGCATTAGTAGACCTGCGTATACATACACAGTATACATGTACTGGTAGAAGCAACGAAAATGCATAGACAATACATTGCATCTGCCATTCGTGAGATATTTTCCCTGGGTTTCTGCATCCCCAGCAGTCGTAGTCGGCGGCCATAGTTCGAGGTTCTGGTACTACCGCCCCTCCTCCCCGCTGAACCCTCTCGCCCCCGACCCTCACCGGCAGCTACTACCCTCATCCAATTCCGGCCCCGACCCACCCGTTACCGTCTTAGGACCGGCACACGGAGAGAGGGAGTCATTGCCACCCTTCCTAGCGACCCCTCCCACCCCCCAACCCCCCTCAAGAGGTAAAGTCAGAAGCTTATTTCCCGGGACGCCTCTCAACGGGGGTTCCATTCCCGCAGAGGAATCACGCGTCAAAACTGCAAGAACCCGAGACATGCAAACCCCATGGATGCAGGACGGTTGCGCTTTGGATCCAGAAGAAAATGCAATACGTAAACGCTACCGTAACCTTATCTGACTTCCAGATACCCCAAGTCGCGTGACTCGGAATGGAGGTGAAGAATGATCATGCGTTGGAAAAACAAGCCTTGTTTAGAATCGGACGTAATAGCTTTTGAGAAACGCGCCATGTCGATGGGCGATGCTGGAGACTCAGCACGTGGTGCGAAGATCAATTGTGACACTTGGGTCTGATCCGATCTGATCTTGTCCGTGGACCAGGTCAATTTATGGTTTTTCCCATTGTTTTTGCACCACCCAACTGATAACAGGTCCACTCGAGCGAACTTGTTCCGATTCTGTTTCTGCGAATACATGAAGCGGACGGTATCTGCAATTTCATGACGAAACTGATTCAATGGGAGAATGAATTAATATTCAGAGCTTTGCAGTTGGTACGCGAGGACGTAATGTCCTAGTTACTGAACTGTACGCGAAACGTTCTCGACGTAGGTGATAGCTCTGTGGCAACAGGATACGAAAATCCGATAACATATTGATCGGTTATTAGCGAAGGGACGATTGAATAAAAGTGACAGAATGGAGCATCTACGATCGTTTATCATAAATAAACGCGAACGTCCATTGTTCGCGCAATATAAATTCATCGTAATCAATCATACGTCGTGACAATATTTATTGACCACTTTTCACGGAAGTGATAAGCCACATTTCTACTGTACGCGATAACACGTAACCAATCGAGAAGCAGGTATCGTGAGCAAGCACCTGAATATTATATTAAGATCGCTACTGTCCCTCTTGGGTGGGTGTTACGTGAGCTTAATTGAAATCATAATTAATTAGACTCTGCC
This sequence comes from Calameuta idolon, assembly GCA_030142285.1. Classification (NCBI taxonomy): domain Eukaryota; kingdom Metazoa; phylum Arthropoda; class Insecta; order Hymenoptera; family Cephidae; genus Calameuta; species Calameuta idolon. The sequence goes on from JARQSV010000391.1 coordinate 385,418, forward strand.
TTGTAATTAACAGAAAATTATTAGCTAAAGGCTAGTTTACATCGAAACCCCAAGTTAATGAGGTATTTCAATGAAATTCAAATTAACCCAACGAATTCCTTCGTTATAACCAGCATTGGACATGATATTTCTTTCTTTCGCTATTCGTTGCTTCCACTACCCCCTTTGCCCCTTCAACTACCCCCTTGTCGCTTCTACTACCCCTTTTCGTTTCTACTACCCCTTACCTTAAGTACCAAAATTGAACAACCTATCCAATTATTTACATCAGCTATTAACTCTGTCGAATCCTGGCTGTTGGCTCTCTAGAGCATAAAGCCAACAGGATCAAGAAGATGAACCCTGTCGAGTGGTAGTAGAGCTTGGTTAATTTTGCTATTCAACCCTTGCAGGGTGAGTGTCTTTTTTTTGATAAGATCTTGTAGATTTCACGATAAAGGGTTACGGGTATAATTAATTGTTGCCCTATGTGAAAATATTGAGCTGATTTAAAGACTTTTGGCTCTCCAATGGTTAAGGGGGTAGTAGCAGCAAGTGGGGCGGCGGGGGGGGGGGGGTAGTAAGCGGACACTTTTGACAAAATTAATATCCGACTCTGTATCAATAGGAACCACGCAGCGTTTCTGTAGTCTGGCAGATGCACCGAATTGATCGTGTATTAATCCCATGTCAACCGCAAGCCATAATCAGTTTGGTAGGTTAATTAAACCAATTAATTCCATCCAGCGATAGGCGAATACCGATACCAAGGTTTGCGTTCTAATGACGTCGACGGCAACGGACGTCCACGTGTCTGCGCATAACGTTGTAAGAAGGTGGTTTCCACTTGGAGTTAAAAAAAAAATAATTTTTTTTTAAAATTGCCTTTCATCCAATATTTACATGTCCCGAATACGTGCATCGAAATATTTTCGAGATGTCGAACGTGCCTGGTGAAATATTTTTTTTGCCGATTTTGAAAACCAATCAATCATCTTCGATCCTATTCTCCGGGTAAATAGGTCATTGACTCTCGTACGTTAACATTTACTCCCACCTGTAAAACTATTGTCGGTTCGATTGTTGCGAACGAGAGAAAAAAAATTTCGAAAAAATCCCAGTGAAACGAATAACGGTCCGAAAATAAAATTTCGAAGATTTTCCTTGCACGAGATTCTCGTGAGCACGACTGATAAGAAATGAGCTCTTATCGTCTTTCACAAAATAAATTAACTTCAAATTGTGACCTGTTCGTGTGAGTTTTTTTGTCTTTTGTTATCGTACGAGAAACATTTATTGTCATGGCCACCTATATTTGTGTCGCCAGTACTAATCCTGTGGCTGGGTCGTCAAAGTCGAATTGTCGGTGGCTGATGGAGGCAGAAGAAGGAGCGAGGGGAGGGACCAGAGGAGGGGGAGGGGAGGAGTACGAAATTACTTTGCATACTAAAGTAATCACACGAGCGGGTCTACGACCCCCTTATAATTTGATGTTGCGTGTTATTAAAGTGCCATTAAAACTCCGTACATCTACTAATTACCTGCACGCAGTCTACGTGTGGAACGTTTAATCAATATTCAGTTATTTCCACAACGTACCGCCTATTCGTCGTACTGGCTCGTATCAGCTTAAGTTTTTCAGGGAAATTTTTCATTTTTTTTTTTTTTTCCAATAACAAATCCACCCCTGAATCATGAATCATCGCGAATATCATAACGAGCGATTACAGAGGCAAGTTCATAAATTCTATTGAAGCTCGATTTGATTACCTTATTTTGTTGTTCTTTCAGCAAGCAGCGATTAAAAATTCCAAAATTCCTTCGGGCATCGTAATGGGTGTCTGAAAGAGAAAACGAAAATTTCCACGTCATTCCAATTGTTCGTGTGCGAGTATCGCGAGAATCGATGAATATTAGTTTAAGCATAGCGAACGAGGTAAGATCTAAAAAAAAGCTACTTGGAGCTTTTTGATCCAAAGGCTCGAATAATGGCCAAAGGCATGCCTAGTTCATCCGAGCCAATTAAACTCCGTATCGCCGCTCTCGTAATTGGTTGGCAGTTACTTAGCGCGATAACGAAGAACGAGAGCAAAGATCTGGAGTTCAGCGAACTCGTCTCTGGCTCATCTCAGTTGAAAAGATGATTTAAAAGGAATCGGCTGAAAAGTTCGCATTAAATTACATCCAAGTAACTACGTGCACCCGGTATATGACCATAGACGTGTACCAGAGAGACCGTGCCATTAGAAAACGTCAAGTCTTTCGGAAGAAGCTTTAAAATTTTTCGAAAGCTTCGAAGTCCAATCGGATATAAGAAAAGATGGTGACTCGTAAGACCGACGGGATACTTTAAGCCAGCAGCGATCTTTCAACGGGAAGGATCGAAGATAAGAAGACGAAAAATTAATTGATAAGGTTTGGAAGTGATGAGAGAAAAATTTTCATTTTTTTTTTTTCTCGAAATTTTCATATATCCAAGTAAAAAGGAAAAAAAAAACAGCCAACTGAAGCAATAAACCTCGCGAGCCAATCGGCCCTAAATTCTCCTCCAGCCACCTCCCTCCGTAAAACCCCTTATCGATTTCTCTGGCATCATACAAATAAGACATCGATGCCCGATTGGTATTTCTAGCCACAAAGGCATTAAACGAATGTCGATAAGTTTGATAAGACTCGCGATATCGGATGCTCTTTACGAAGCTTTCGCACGCGAGCTTTTATATACGTGATGCTTTGAGCTTACGTGAGAGGCTCCCCCGATAGGCCTCCGTGCGGCTGACGCGACACGCAAAAGGCTCGGCCTCTCTGTTCGTTATCATGATTTTTCTGGGAAAAGAAAGGGGGGGGGGGGGGGTAAAAAAAGGTGAAAAGAAAAAAGCAATGCTAAACGAAAGATTACCTAAAAAAAAAGTGAAAGTTTTCCGAGAATAATTTTCAAAATATTTCTTACGGTATCGCCCATAGCAGTGTCCTTGGATAAGTCATATAGCTTTTTGATGAATTTTTCAACTTTTGGTCTTTTTTTTTTTTTCAAAAACTTTTTTTATACCGGGTGGTTATCGCACGCGTCTAAGAACGAAGTCGGCGAAACGCTTCGTAGTTCTGTAACATTCCCGAGAAATAATTTTGAAATTCATCCGCATATGATTCTAAGCAGAATGAACTAGATACGACCCCCTATGTCTATTTCTCTTTTTTAAATGTGTTTATGCTAATGACGAGTTATCGTGATAAGCATTCGGAGTGTGTGAGCTTTTTCCTTAGCCAGAAAATATTCTCGCACGACGGTGAATTTGGCAATTCCAGGGAATTGTAAGCAGGTAGGAGAAAGGTGAGGGATGGATAAGCGTGTCATCGGAGCTTTAGGAAAATTCATTAGAGAAAATTGGACCATCTTGAAACGGAGTTGTTTTGCATTTTTTTTTTCCCCTCTTGAAATTTTCTTTGGATGAACTTCGGCGTTTCACGGGTAACAGCTTCAGCGTATAATCCGGAAGATTGGTATGCAGATAAACGCACTGTATAAAAGACGAGGAAGAACGAAGGGAGAGAAAAAGAGGCAAGATCCGAAAATTAGAGGAAAGAAGAAAGGAATGAAGTAACTTTCACAAATAAGGGAGGATCGAGCCAAAAGAGTCTAGAGAAGACTGGTCTAGTTTTAGGGAGGGGGAGGTGGTGGTGTAACTAAAATCCCAAAGTGTCGCAGCTGTTGTCTTGATTAAATTTTATATATTTATGAACCGGGTGGGTGGAGGGGCAGGTAGAGTAAGCCGTGCAGATAATCCAGTTGGAGGGGTTGGGGTCCGAAACTGCGAAATGGCAAGGGCGTCAGTTCGAACCCAATACGATCTTTATTAAAGACTTAAACTTTTCTCATCCTTAATGGACCATAAAAAGACCATCAAAGGCCGCACCCTTCCCTAAATCACCTTTGTGTGTTTTCCGTTCTATATTGATTCTTCCCAGCCCCACGGCAACGACTCTTTCCCACCCCAACCCTTCCCTATCCGAAATGGGTACCCGCTAGGTTGGGTATAGTTGGCTGGTTCACCTTCACCCCAGCTAGAAATCAGGAACGAGGTGAGAGTTCCATCCGTCCTAAAGAAAGTACAGCCCTCGAGGTCCTCCTTCGGGATGGGATAGAAACCATCGAAAAAGCTTCGCGAAAGAGCCCACCCTTGTCAACCTCAAGACGTAAAGTGAGATTCGCCGCGAGGCCAAGTGGTCCAGAGGAAGCTGGAGTACCCACGAAGACGACGGGAGCAGCGAAATACTACAAGGGATGGCTGGGGGAGGGGTCTGACGACCCAGCGGGGGTCGGTAGACGGATAACCGGGAATCTCGTTTCGCGGCAAATAAATCGTCCCTAGTTACACGTTCCATCGCAATTAATAACGTGACCGTCAAGCCGATCTGTCAGTGGCGTCCTGACCACGTGACTCCGCACCCTTGACAAAAGTCAATAACGAATCGACCTGGGTCTCTGATGTGGCTCGCTGTAATTTCCAAAAGTCCCGTCAGGGGCGCGATTTTGACCCAGATCCCGACGCCTTACTCATTCTTACTCAGTCCTCTTAAGCATCAGACACCTTTTTCTCTTATTCCCTCATTGACCAACTTTGCTCACTAACGTTTGACCCATGACCTTAGGCCACGGATGAGGTCTCCATTTCTGCAAAGGAAGCACCACCTGGCTCTATCCTATATATTCGGCTCGAACAAGGCTTCGTCGTTTCCACTGTTGGGTATTGTTTCCCGAGTCCATTCGATTAAACTCCGTTACGATGTTTAGAGGAAATTTCTCAGAGGTCCGCATCGTGTCGCGACTATCGCTTGATTCCCTTATCATTCGATTGCTAGTAGTTTAAATATAATGGGGGTGCAAGTGTCATTGGATTTTATGAAGTGGATGGGATCTGCGATATATAGACATACTCGTGGCGGATATGTGAGGTGGGGGGTGGGTGTAAAGAGAAAAATGAACAAGTACGAAACGGGAATAAAGAGAAGAGAGTCAAGAGGAGCATTGGAATCTGTGCCAATGGATGCGACCTCTCTCGTCTTATTTGCCCGGTAGCTGGTGGAAAATGTGAAAAATTCCTATTAAAGGATTCCAATAGGGATTCGCGGGTGTCGGGGACATAAAACATAATATTATTTCCAGAAAGCGGTGGTGCGAGAATTCAATTTAGACCGTGGCATAATACCTTCTCGGTATACGAGATGGGGGTGAGGGGAGGGGGGGGAGGGGTATGCTAGAAAGAACGATAGAAAGATAAGAAGTAAGTAAGTCGGATCGAATGGGTAAAAACGATGATAAAACAAAAATGCCAATCCAGAGATAATCACGAAAAAAAGAAAAAAAAATAAACTTCGTTCGAATAACGCACTGATGAAATTACGAAGATTGATGCGAGCAGACAATAAAATCGATCGGCGGCAATCCGTAAGAAAGGAAGAAAAAGAAAAGTGAATTCTGATTAAATATTCTTGGTGTTCTGCCCCCTCTACAGCGTTTCCCGGCTCTTTAGGTACGTTACATAATTTTCATCCCCTTTTTCAACTCCTATGGATACAGTCGGAACCCATCTTGATTTTATGAAAAAAAAAAAAAAAACTGACAATGCAACAGTTTACGCAAAATACGTTGTTCCCCTTTAATTACGTGTTAACAGCGGGGGGGGGTGGGGGAGGGGCCTGAATCGGCTGAAATATACTTAAGTTATAGGGGTTGGCAGCCCTGACAGCGGAAATCGAAGCCATTAACCTCGGTCTTCATGAAGCACCCCTGCGGCTTACGCGCTACTAAATAATTCGAAAGCAGAGGGAGACCCCAGGGGATGGTCGGCCTTGTGGTCGAACGATTCAAGACTCGATCCCATTCTCGAAATGTCATTTCGAATCGAACTTAGAACCAAGGACGGAGGTCAGGTACTTTGACCTCGTTGAATGAGCCAGTCGGTCCCTTCGACCCTCGAGCGTCATGACCGAAAGCTCTTGTTACCATCTTCCGTGTTAATCTGCAAATACTGTACCGTTGGACGAAGTACAAAATTCAAAAATCTCGATAAAAATCAAAAAAAAAAAATATCGACCGTTTCGAAAGTATAAAAATATATTGCGATAAAAAAAAAAGTATATTTCAAATCGATAAATAAATTTTTTCCATAAAAGAAACGAAAATTTCGGATAACCATTGTTTACTTTAAATTTCTCGTTTCGACGTTTTCGAGAGAGCCGATAAGACACGAAACATGTATCTGACGTAACTTCCTTTGTTCTTTGATATCAATGGACGCTCTTATTCTTAGCCTCTTGTCTTTTAACCTTCTTATGTCTCCTCCAATAACCTTCCGGTGGAAAGCCTCTGCTCCTCCATCATTTCATATCCCTCCCCCACCACTGTCATTTCTACCTTCATCTTTTTCAACCCTCCCCCTCCTCCCCCCCTCCCATCACCTCCACTAGTCCTCTTTGCCACCCCACCTTCTTCTCTACCTACGTCTCGTTCCTTCTTATTCTCCTCCACTTCCATACCTCTCTCTACCCTACTACACCTTCTACATCCACTCATGTTTGAGTAATGCGAGCGGATTACGCAACCTGAGCTGAAAAGTCCTGGAAGCTAGGTTTTCGCTCCGTACCATCCTCGAGAGAAAGTTCCAGCTTCCAGGATTAATCCGGGAACTCCCGTAGGCTCCTTTCACACCGAGCTGGTCTCGTCGGTTCCTGGCTGAAGAGCCTCCACCTTTTCTCGGCTGGCTCCATTTTTTTCGACAGGTTATTACACCCCGTCCATCTTCTTGCCGGCAGACGAATGGCACTCGCTAGGTAGGGTCTTCTCAGCCGTGGAATTCATTCGCAAGTCAACGATTTCCAAAAAAAAAAAATGTAGCGAAGAAAAAAAGAAGAAATTATAAAACGCACTCCCTTTTTTTGCATCGAATAAAAATGCACGGAATAAATATACGGCAGCGACCGGCGCCACCTGGATCGTCGTACAGGTGTGATTGGAACGTCACGCAAGGCACAGTTAATCCACGTATCACAGGGGTGGCTTCTTCTTCAGGTTGACGTTTGGTTCAGGAAGTTTTGCTAAGGGTTGTAATAATTCGAGTAGACGCGAGCGTCGACCACGATCGAAGGGTCGTCGTAGCGTCTAGAGGGTGGAATTTACTCTCCTTTGAAATAATTTAGGGGTAGTCAAGGCCACGTGGGGTAGACACCCTCTGGCCAGACAGAGGTTAATGGGTTCGATCTTCTTGGGTACCGGGTACCCATCCGTACACGTCCAACACGAACTGTTTCACGTGGCCGAAGATCGCAGAAGCACTTGGTGTTAACGATGTACAAGTGGTAAACTATCGGACACGGGGTAGATGACACCCTGGGCGTGAACCAGTTTTCAAGTAACTGCGGTGAAATTAAGTGCGGCAACTTAGCGGATACTTAACTTTCAACCCTGTATGTAGATTTTCAAGTTGAACCTCCGAAAGGAATTTTTATGAGTGCTTATCGGTTTTCGATAAACCCTAGACTTGGCTCCTAGGGGATGTTTTTTTTTTTTTTCCATCGGGAATTACAAATTCGAATCTGACGTCACTATTGACTTAGGCATTGTTTATGCAGGATTTGGGGGGGTGGTAAATTAAAATTTTTACAAATCCAAAAATCCAAGCTACACTCGCGCTTCTCGCAGCTATTGAAGTCGTAAAATTCAATAAGCAAAGAGAGCATACGCTGCTGCTACCCTTAAATTCCATTGGATTTGATATCCATCCCGACACCCCTAGTAACATCACCCTTTCGTGTTTTACAATTACGGTAGTTTTATGAGTTTCACCCTAACATCCACAACGTCTCTTTATCTTCCTCCTACTCGTTTTCTTTTCCTACCTCCTCTCTCT
>JARQSV010000391.1:393403-404829 GCA_030142285.1 Calameuta idolon
TTATGAGTTTCACCCTAACATCCACAACGTCTCTTTATCTTCCTCCTACTCGTTTTCTTTTCCTACCTCCTCTCTCTATCTCTCTCTCTCGTTCTCACGAGTCACCTCCTTTCCGTTCCTCCGTCTCCCCAGACTTCGCCAACTTGTGATTGCGTAAGTTTCTGCTTTACGAGTGCAGACTGTTACGACTGTCTGCCGGTGATTTCGCTTTAACGGTCCTCGCATATAACACGTGAATGCATATACGTTCTCGTGCACGGAATCAGCGTGTATTGAAATAAATTTTCGAAAACCAAAAAAGAAAAAAAATAATTGGCACATCCCTCAGAGATCCTAAAAAAAACAAAATCGGCGATAGATCAAATCCACGAGCGAAAGCACGCTACGAGTTTTTATAAGATAATAAAAAAAAAGTGGATGATGGTAAGAAAAAATTATTTTCAAAATTTAAAATATATGTAATACCGTCTACACGGTTAAATAAATTTTTCAGATTTACGTATGAGAGACCTTAACGAAGAGACCGTATAATGAGGTGTGACACGAAGGTGGTAGGTAGGGGGTAGGTATAGCTCGTAGCTGGAGGGCTGCTTCAGACACCCCTAGTCAGACGGGGGCTGATGGGGTTTGACGGTGAACTCGCAGATTTCCATTCTGTAGGTAGAGACCAGTCAGAAACAAGGCTCGCACAACCACCCCATAGTAGACGGACGCGACACACAAAGACTACGACTTACACCCTCGCGCAACCCCTTTTCACGTGTCTCATTGGGGGGGTTGCTCCTGGTCGTAGTGCGTGTCGCCATGTCGGTGCTCACGAGTCGTGGCTTTCTCTACATATTCACACGGTTCCCTAAGCACCGAGGAAGCTTACGGAGAAGCCCCCTAGAGTCGACTCAGACGCCGGCGTCGCGACGGCCTGCATCGATACTGTCCGATAACATCGACGCCTGGGCCACTTGTCTCAAAACCCTTTCATAAAGCCCAAGCTCATTCATGACGATCAACTTTCAAGTGTTATCCAGCTCGCTACGTTCGCAAGACAAAAGGGTTGATTCTCAATTAGGGGATGAAAAAAAAAAAAAAGTTCAATAAAAAAATGTATTTCCTGCTTTACAAGCAAATGCCAGAGAAGCTTGCACCAAGTGTAAGGTTCGTTGTATAATACAAAATTTAACATCGCATCCACCCCCTCCGACCCTTATCACGTTGCGAGAAAATACTAGGGGTGGAAAAGTTGAAAGGATTAATTGTTTTTCAAATTTACGTAAAACATTCGACTACACCGTCGCCCATTAAAACGAGCTTGTTACGTCAAAAAGCTTCAGAAAGTGTCGCAAAGCTCGCGCGTCTACTTAGGAACTGGGTGACGAGCTTTAAAAAAAAAAAATGTCGAGTGTCAATAAAAAAGTTAAGTCATAACTCCAAACGCGAAACTGCCGGTACCGTAGCACCGGTACAAGCGTACCGGAAGTTACATGACAAATAGTACAAGTTTACAGCAGCGTATCGTGCGAAATACGTCATAGCGACGTAATTTAATTTAACGCAGAGTGAGCTTGCGGTATATGCCCCATGGATGCTTGTCTTAACGGTAACCGAGATGCTTCCAGTTATAACTGCTACCGATAGGTGGCTACGTGTACGAAGGTAACACGCGACACAGTTTACACCGCAAGCTTGCAGCCACCAGCTAAAAGCTCTTGCGGGTAAATCCTAAGTCCACGAGTAAAGCACATTGCTCTCTGCGTCATCATCTCCATCGGACAGCAAGTAGTGGAACCGTTGCGAATGTTTGGACCGTCAATTAAGGTCAGGGTCTCTTGCGCAGGATCAGTTTTACGACAGAATCCTGTATAATTGGTAGGATTCGACGTGGGTAAGTCGGACTTGGTTTACGTCCAATGTTCGCTGTTGAAGCTCAAAGTTGTAAAATAAGGGATTGAAACCGAAAAACAGTTTGAAAAAAAAAAAAAACGTTTGTACTTGGACAAAATTAAGCCGAATTTAATTGATTGAAGTATAAGGAGGCGAGAGGGGGGATCGTAATTTAGGGACTTGTAATTCTCGAGAACGAAAATGTTAGAGGAAAATTTCTACGGCGATAACTTAAGTTTCGTGCCAAAGCGACCGATGAGGGATTTGGTAATTTCCTAAGATAATAACAGCACGTTGCGCAAGAGTGCATTCGCTAATTAATCAGACAGTGTAATTAACGCGTCTACCTAGGCTACCGGGCGCAACTCCCTTCACAATCGACGATCCCGTAAAGCTTCTCAAAAGCGAATTTTACGGGTATGAGAAAATTTTTGAAAAATTCAGCTACACTGGTCGACATAAGAATCCATCGACTGTATCGTTTCCAAATTACGTAAAAAGTCAAAATCGTCGACGGCTAAAACTTTCATCCTGCAACGTACTAATTCACAGTTGTAATTAGCCAAATGCATTAGAGCAGCTACCACTACTAGCTTTCACCACGTACTTTGGATTCAGGCTATTTAATCAGTCATAATCAGACAAAATTACCTGCGACTGATCGCAGTAACATGTACTCGTGAAAAAGACGATTTTGAATTTTTTTTTTCAAAAATTAAAATTTATCGTCGGTCCAACTGATCCTATAGCCAAAGATGTGCAGTACATAGGACATGTGTAAAATATAAGAGACAAAAGGACCCAGGCTGAATTACGGGACTACGAAATCGAGCCTAACACCCCCGGAGCTTTTCTTCCCGGCGAAATGATAGCCGACAGTGAATCCGGGTCGCGCGTAAATTTCAGGAATCTTAGCTGATTTATCGCCAGCATATATGTAACATGTGAGCGAACACACGTATATAAACACCAATGTACAAAACGTGTACCTTGTGCAGAGAGGGAGAGAGAGAGATTGCTTGTCGGAAGGATTTAAGCTAGGCTGTGGCACAGTTTGCAGCTGTATCCACTGGCAATGGTAATGCGCCACCGGTGGTGGTTGGCTGGGTGGTTGGGTACCCTGGTGGTGATGGAAGATGGTAGAGGGTTGGCGGTGGTTGGTTCTTGTAGCATAGACGGTTAGAGCCGCCAAGGTATGTTTTTACAAGGGGTTGAATCACGTACATGGGTGAGAGAAGCAAACGAGGATTCCGGCATGCGGAACTAGCGAGAGCCGAAGCTGGCGAGGAAGAGCGAGTAAGACGGCAAGCGGGAGAGGGACGCGAGAGCGAGAGAGAAGCCAGAGACAAGAGGCTGGGTACTGGAGGGATTTGTTAGGCAAACATTCGTCCAGGCGTTGCAATAACAAATCACGGGGTTTTAACACGGTCAAACGGTGAAAAGCCATTTTTACTTGTATTTCTTTTTTTTTCATCTCACCCACACGTAAAGCGTTAATCTTCGATATTCAGAATACAACCCCATTCATCCCCAAAAACTGTTTTCAGTTTCCAATGATTTTCTTTTCTTTTTTTTTTTCTTTCAAATCTACCAGCCGACCCACGTATAGTCTTCTTTGTTCTCGTAAAGTTGTGCGAGACGCATTACCGGTGCGGTCCTGGTCTCTGGGTCTCTTTTACACTTGGCTTGGTCCACTTGTTCAGTTCTTTTTTCTTTTTTTATTCGCACAGACGAAGGACACGAGCGAAAACCGTTACTGGTTAAGTCGTCGTCATTGTGCGAAGATCCGAGGGTAACGACGCCCTGAGCGACAACTTCGAGACCCTCGTTACTTGCACAGGACTTCCTCGTAAATCGTATACGGTGGCTTCTCCGACCTCTGATCTCATCCTACCAACCGAATACTTGTACCCAGAAGGCATACGACTAAACCGCAGTGTTCAGGTCGTGTGGCTCCCAAGGGATGATCATGAGACGCTTGACACTGCATTCTTTTATATAACCTTACGAAGAAAGGAATTCACGTGACTTTGAGTTATGCGAAATGATTGCTCAGATAGGGGCGAAGGGGTTTGGAGGGGTCGAGGGTAGTGAGTAAACTGTCAAGAGAATGAGTTCGAGCAGGGCCGTCAATAGGGTCGAAAAGGGGTAGGGCATGCATAGATCAATCGTAGGGCGACGTATAAGGATGCTGGTCGAATTCAAAAAAGAAAAAGTGGCGCAAAGGGATGGAAAAGGCTGAAAAGGAAGGACCGTGAATGTGGAGTGCGAAGAAAGAGCACCGAGCGGAAAGTTGCCATAACGAAAAATGGCAGGGGCATCGGAGAGTGGAGAACGGATGGACCTCTCGAAGACGGGGACGCAGTCCACGCACGTATTCCATCAACGGACCAAGACGACGAGTCGTGGGCGGAAGTCTGTCCGAGGGATGGAAAAGAGTCCAAGGAGGAAGAAGAAGAAGAAGAAGAAGGAAGAGTAGTCTTGGCATAGCCATTCTCAGAGCTCCAGCAGGCATTAGTAGTAGTGTTAGGTATAGAAGGCGTTAGTATTATGTAGTAGCTGTGGAAGCAGTTGCTACGGTGCCAGAGGCCAAGATCAATTTACTCACATGAGAACCATCCAAACACCTTCCGAATCAAACATCCTATATAGCCTCACGGGAAAGGTTATTTGGAAAGAAGTAGTAAATTGGGACACGGCAGAGGCAGAGACGGACGTGAGAGTGGAAAAAAAAATATAAACAGAAATCCAAAAAGAAATAAGAAGAAGTTGCCTAAATGTATTTGAGTAACGTGCGTAACACTTCAGACATTCTCATTATGCTGGATCCTTTTGTCGTTACCATAAAATTCGATTTCGATTGATCTGATTCGAATATCGACTTTACGTAGGACATCATTTTGGTTGCTGGAACCCGACGTGAAACAGAAACAATTTCTTTTACGTGAAAATTTTCATGATTTCCAAAAAAAAAAATTCCTCCACCTGGGATCGAACCCAGAAAATTTTGCAAGCGAAAGAATCCTCCGCCAGGCGGAAACGACTGAAGGGCTGAATTTACCCTATGGAGAGGATCGGCATTCGGCAAATTCGTCGGGGATGAGTGGAAAAGAGAACGACTGCCCCTTTCTGATTGCTATGAATAAATAAAAGCCAGCGAGAGAGCACCAGCGTCCAAGCGGCATGCAGAGCGCGTTCGATTTTCACGTTCGACCTTTTGACTTTGAACGATGCTAATTGATTGCATAGGATTGGCAAACCCCGTCTATGCATTACACGAATGTTGCACTTTTATTGGCACCCATACTTATATGCATTTATTGATTCGATAGAATCAGATAGTAATCGTGCTGCAATTTGGATGATCGTTTACCAAAAAATGAAAGCGAACGCTTTATTTTTATAAATAAAGTCAACAACGATATTTCTTTAGTTTTAATTACCTCGTACTACAACTGTATATACGGTATCACGTAGCATAAAAAAAAGAAATCCAAAAGAGCCTAATCGCAATTTCCCGATACAAGATACTCGTGTAACGTTTCAGTGGCCACAAATGCCTGAGCTTGCTGCGCCTGACGTCTAATGTATCGGCAATAACTTAGGTACACAGAGCGTAAAGGTCCCTAGATTGTAGGTACAACTCTGTCAGCCTTTACCTTCTCCAACAACCCACGGCCCAACCTTCATCCAAGTCCTACGGCAAAGATGCTCAGACCCACATAGAGAGAGAGTTACAACCCAAACCCAAAGAACACGACTCCTTCCCAAGCCATTGCTACTTTCCACTACTGACTTCGCCAGGGTCTACCAACCCACTTCCGTCGGTCTCTTTCGCTCTCGCTGTAATATCCACCCCCCTGCCCTCCCCCCCTAGTCAGAAGTTCTCCAAGGGATGAACGAGAAATTACAGGGAAGTCTAGCTAAATTCCTCACCCAGGGGATTGGTAATTACTACGAGAAACTCAATGATCATTAATTTATCTTCAATTTCCAAGGTTGTTATGTTCCCCGAGTCGAGTCTCTATGGTATCTTCCAAATTTCACTGTTACCAACATTCGTAAATTCCCGTCTTCTTGTTTCTTCTTGGGTTTGCCCAGTTCACCCATGAATTTCCTACATTTATTTCCACATGCGATTGCCACTCGAGAATGATGGAAAGAGCATACGAGGAGAATCCTCGTGTGAGAAGGTCCAGGGAAGTATATGAAGGCAGAAAGGGGTGAGACTGTGGCTGGAGGTTGGAGGGTCTGGGTAGGTGGAGGATGATGAAAGAATGAGATCGAGCTTTCTCTACCGGGTGAGAATTTCTTTCTCGAGGAAAGCGTCGTTCGAACGCAGCTCGTACCACGTACGTGTGCGCAACTCGTTGGAATTGCGAAATTGCAGAGTCTTGGAATCGCGAGGGTGAGGTGGTATATGAAGGAAGAAAAAAAAGAAAAAAAAAGAAATGAGAGTCGAGAAGGAAACAATGACGTTCGCGGTTTTCGTTTAGTTGTTATTTTATTTTTATCTTTTTTTTTTCACTCCCTCCAGTTCAATGTTTTCTTACAGAGAGTCCAGTAGTAATGCTCTGACGGTACAGTTGAGTTACAATGGATATCTGTATAGTGACGTATTTCGCCATTTCCATTCCCTTTGTTAAAATTCAAGATACAGAGACCCCATTGACCTGGTCGCGAAATAACGTCGTTACAGTATCCTGCAGTGTTACCAATTCTCTCTCTCTCTCTTTCTTTCTCTCTCACACTCACTGTTAAACCGTCGGAGAATTTCCGGCTTTTGCCTCGAGGTCCACGAAATCATACTCGTGTAAAATTTCGAAAAATACGAGCGCCAGAGCGAAATAAAGGCAGCCACCTCTTTGAGTCGCCCCTGCATCTCTATCCTTTACAGTACTTTCAACGTTTTCTCTTTCTGTCCTCACCTGCTTCACCATTTTCACCCGCTCTCTCTCTCTCTCTCTCTCATTCTCTCTCTCCTCGTACCACCAACTCCATCCCCTATTTTTTTTCAACCTCTCACTCAGCACCATCCTTGAGTAATGACCGACTCTCCTCGGTGCGGTTTTCCCAAGGAAAAAAAAAAAAAAAAAAACTTTTTCCTTCCTTCCACTACTCACGCTAACTCCGTGAAAAACAGAGGAAGAACTCACCGCCGTCGCGGCTATAATAACCCAGTGGAGTCCTGGCGAGTGCCAGGGGTAACGAAAGAGGGATGACGCCGGAGAGGGAAAAACAAAGGGGAAAAAAGAAATAAAAGGAAAGAAAACAAGAAGAGGAGCCAAGCGGAAAAACGAGTGTAGAAAAGAAACGTTATGAAACTTGGCCGCCTAATGTACCGGAAAATATACATTTAGAGGTGGAAGGGGGGGGGGGGGGGTCTTGGAAAAGTACAACCACCACCAGGGGCGCGGGGGGGAGGGGGAGGGGGTGCGACGCGTCGACACGAAAAAGTCCTACAGCCCCGATTGTCTCTTCCTTCCTAACTTCCGCTTCCGAAAATGAACTAATCATTTTCTTCCACTGTCATCATCCGCCATGGACCATGTCACCTCTCAAATTTGAGCCCCTTTCTTTTCACGATCATTTTTCTCTAACCAAAAATTATAACCAGCGACGAATGTCTCGTCAGTTTGAAAATGACATCGAGACGTTACAGGGGGGGTAGTTTTCTCGAAGGATTTCATGAAAATTCGATCGAGTCCTAAATTGAGGATGTTTGAAATCGACTAGGTGGTAAGGGTTGAAAATATATATATATATATAGAGTCACTGTATAGGGATCGTGTTGGGTGTCTGATATGGGCTTCGGCCTGAATGTATCCCGATATTCTTTTTGTCCGGGATATCAAATGCTTTATGAAGTGAGTGACCCCTTGGCCGGGATTATCCGGCACCGAGTTCCTGTGCTCTTGGCCGTTATACCAGAGCTCTTTATTCTTTATGGGACACAAATTGATTCTTTATGGGACAACAATAACTTATCCGGCGCGAGACAGTATGGGTAAGCGAATGAGAGCAAGAGAGTGATGACCTAGGGAAGAGAAGGACAGTGGAACAGGGACGAGAAAAAAGAAAGCAACAGTCCGATCGAAATACTCGAGCTTTCTTTTTTTTTTACTTTCTTTAATCGCACGATCGTACGTATCATTAATTAATAGTATCGGATCGTTCGTAAGTGAGCAAGACTGAAGCTTTCGTAACGCGTCAAGAGCTTTTACGATCGTCGGAATAAAAATTGTAAAAGATACCAGAAAGTTGAAGGCGTGAATTTAACGTGAAATGAACCCAAAAAAAAATTGAATATCGGATTAGATGAAAAACAAAAAAATTAAATAAAAAATATTTATGCTGCTTAGTCCTAACCACTTTTTATTACCGGGGCACGAGATTAAAACCATAAATTTGTATTTTATCCAAAATTAACACAACCGGGTCCAAATGATTGTGCGATACCACCTTGGTTTTGAATATCAAAAGTAGTAAATTTCTCAAACTGGCAAAGACCAAAGAAAAAAAAAAAAAAAAGCTCTATAAAGTAAGAACCTAATTTTCCGTGACGCTCTCGTTAAACCACCAGGAGCAGTGACCTAAATTTCATCGCGCAGCGTCATACCTCTTACGCCAACCCTTAGCTATTTAACCAAATAGGAAAAAAAAGAAAAATATAAAAAAATCCTTTTAAAGAAAAAAAAAAAAGAAGGTTCCTCAAATAAAATTGCCCAATCTATCCGGTACATTTGAGTTGAACAGCCCTGTAGTACAGGTCCTTACATACCTGTATATTTCCAGATACCAACCCTTATATCTTTCCCGTGCACCGCAAGGGGCTTCTCTCTTACCCTCCCTTAGCAACAGGGCCCAGTCTCTGACGTCACCCTCTCTCCGGACGCTCTTCCCTTCACGCTCCCAAGAACGCACGGAGGAAACTTAGCGGAAAGGCAGGCAATAAAACAGAGGTGAAACGTCCGGAATAAAAAGGATTGCCATCAGTTGCGAGACCGCGATGGTCCAGGAAGGTAAGAACAGAAATGTTTGCATTGATATAGAAAAGGATATATATATATATTAAAAAAAAAAAAAACAACCCCAAAAAAAATAAAAAGAACAACCCCCAATAAAAATCCTCGTACACGGGACAATAATCGAAAGCGGCAACCGATATCGCTCGAACGTTAAGGATTCATGAATTATTCATAACGCAACTACCCCTAAAACAACCCTTAAACGGTACCACTACTCTGTGCTGATTTCAAATGGATTCTAACGCACAATGGCCAATCTTGATTATTAGCCGAAGAAGAGAGAGAGACGACCACCTCAGTTAATTGAAAGGGAATTGCGCGGAGCCGAAATGCTCGAAGCCATTTTAATCAAAGAACCCCTAGAGAATTAGTGCCAAGGGGATGAAACCAGATCGTCATAATATTCTGATATAAAGGAGTGAGGTGGGTCTAGGAAGATGAGGTTTTACTGATTCTGAATGAAAATTTCTATTTCGTTCGTATATCGAAGACGAAAGCTTTTTACAAGCTTTTCATCCCTTATATTCCTCTCTCTATATACTCTCTCTCTATACACACCCTAAATGTATCCCTCATTTTTTTCATATCGCCTGGAATCGTTCTTATCGGTTTTATGGTACAGTGCATAGCTGAAGTCTATGTGACATATCCGTGATATCCCTGACCCAACCTATATGCCTACCCAGTATTACATGACGTTTTAGGGGCGAAGCTTGCAGCCCGGCCGTAACAGCTTAAGACGGAATTATATTGCTGAACCGCTTGCAAATCCGCGCGGAATTAGGCGTGCGTAACCGGGTTTCGGTTGGCGAGCTACGAACGTACGGGAAACCGGCTCCAAAGTCCTCGCGGAGTAACTGGACCTGATCCGTGTTCCACTGCGCTCTGTATTTTCTGAATGCAGGATACGCGAAAAGTCATGTAAATTCGTATGGACGGAACAAAAAGCTTATGGGTATAAAAATAGGGATAGACGGTAGAAAATGTAAAACTTTTTTTTGTAACCGTTCAGAAATATGAAAAGAAGATTTTACGTACGAGTACCTCTAATATTTTTACTACTCCTCCTAATATTTCATCGCTTTTCGGTTCTTGGGTCATGGTGGAAGATGGAAACGCATAAAAAATAAAATTATGGAAACGTGCTCGAGACTTTCAAGCGAAGTACATAAAATTCGAAAAGATTCTAGAATTTTATTCCGAAATATAAACAGGAGAGGAAACAATAGGCATGATCAATTTTCACCCAATTATTCACACCACTAATTTACTCGGTTAACCAATCGGAATATCCGAAGGAGAAAATCAAGAAAAAAAAAAAGTCAAAATAGTTACATCCGAATGGAAGGTGCGAAACGATCAAAATCAAACGAAAGTAATGAAAGTAAAACGAATCTTGATCCGTACTAAGGAAAGCACGCTATTCCGGCGGAAGTATCCCAGGAAAAGGGCTGTAGCGTAAATCCGGTATAGAGAAAGAGAGGGAAAAATATAAGAGGGGGAGAAAAAAAACCCCCCCATGAAAAGAAGTGAGAGAGAAAAGTCGAAGGGTGAAACCAGGTATAGAAAGAAAACGCAGGTAGCGTCGTCCTGAAACTTTCATGAGCTTTGGCCCTGTCGATCGCGTTTTATTCTCGCGCAGTGCTTTGCATTTTTACGACGAGGCGTCGCGACGCCCTTCTTAGCCTTCCTCGCCATCCATACTGAGAATAGCTGAAATGGTAAGTAGGTAAGAAGTTGAAGTTCTATTCGTCCCATAAAAAAAAGAATCCAATCCAAAGGGTAAAAAGATACCAGAATATCCCGCTGAAAAACTACCCTTCGTATCTTACGATTAGCTACTCAGATAAATCCTCGATGTTTTATACATTTGTCAGAAAATTAATTTAATTTCAAAAAATCACTAATACTGAGTGAAAGTCACATGTGTCCCTTCTTGAAAACGTTGATGAATTTCCCGATATCGATTGACCCTATCGTTATCAGTGTGCGGTATAAATTTTGTTTTTTTTCAGCTTTTTTCAGTCCAATTTTTCCACGTATATTCACCTCTTTCGAATCCGACCTAGATTATGGCAGCGTTCCAGAAAGTGTAAAACGTAGGAATGATTTATTGATTTGTCACGATGAAACAAGTCTGATTGATTTAGTAGGGCGACTACGCGTTCCGGATTTCTTTTGATTTATGAAACTCGCTGGGTGCACAATAGGCGGTTTGTAAGATATATCCAATGATTGATGTACTATTAATTGGTTTGTTTAGAAAGTCCACGTGCGCAGTAGAAAATACATTTATCGCATGACGTTTACACGGAAAGAAACTCTCAGCGGAATCGTTCATTCTTTACCAAACACAAATAAAGCTCAAAGCCCGAGCACTCGTCATAAAGCGAAAGACAAGAGATCATATAGAAATCGTTTGAAAGAAAAATACGAGCAAAATATTAAAAACGCAGCATGTAACTGTACGTTAAATGAAAGGGGGGGGGGGGGGGGCGGAAAAAAAGAGCTTCTAGATGA
>JARQSV010000391.1:411033-435334 GCA_030142285.1 Calameuta idolon
GAGAACTGCATCCAGGGGATACTTAGGGCGGCACTGCACTGTAGCATAGCGCTGGTCCTTCGAACGAAGGCAGAAAATCGATAGGATTTTCTGGATAGCGAGGGCAATGTGAGAACCACCGAGCAACTTTCTATACTGTATAGGAAACACAGATAGAGAAACTGCTCTCGATTTGGTTTGCAGGGACGACTCGAAGGAAAGGAAGAGTTATCGGCTATAAGGATCTCGACCAATCAGAATGATCAGTTCTCGAATTTGGCCACTGTCAAATCAGTCTGTGCTATTGTCAAGTCAGTCTGTCTCGGGGCACCGACCGAGGTGTCACGAGCTGCCCCGCGCTCGCGTCCTATCTGTTGATAGTTTTTCTGGCCGCGTTTCGGTACGGTATAGACAGTTCTCGCTTGTATAGTTCTCGTGTGGTTATCGCGTTGTTCTCGCGATATCCAGGAATTCCTGTGGATTTCCTGTGACTGTTCCGGAGGTGTAGTGCTGTGCCCTAGTGCAGTGCCCACCCGAGTGTCCCGTGGATGCGGTTCTCGATCATCATGGACCAGCTGCACCAGCTCCGGTGAGTGCTCCCAATTTATTAATTGGTGAAGGGATTTCGATCTGTCACGTTCTCGATCAGCTGTTCTCTGTATCGCGCACTATTTGCCTGACGCTTACTCCGACCCTCTCTGCCTTAACCTAGTAGCCTGAGCGGCCGTGCGTTTCCGTAACCGTCCGCTACACCTACGGTTGCGTTTCTCGATTTCAGGCGTCCCCAAAAATCTAAAGGATCCGTTAAGCTACCGTCTTTCCGATAGGTTTCGTCAGAGCTCTCGCTCTTGGTGGAGTTGGGCCTGTTCCACCCCAACTCCCAGTTCATACCGGCTGGTCAATTCCCGCTGAAATAAGAATCGGCTGGCGCTCGCCTGACTTGCGGATGCATGAACGAAGGGTGGAAGGCCGAAGGTAACGTAGGTTGGTTATCGAAGATTAGTTCGTTCTGTAATTTCGCTATCGGTGTGGCGCTAAGGAAAAAATACGCTACAATATATATTACTTCAGGGTAGTTGACAGCCAAGTAACCTCTATTGCGAGGGTGTGAGACTTTCTTGAGGAATGTGGCTGGTACTGGTATTCTTGATAGGAGTAACGAGACAGAAAAAAATAAGGTGCGAAAGAGTGTTTTCATGATAGCGATGCGTCGGGTTTCCCATCGCGCTGAACACGACCGGGAATATCGAGGAGTTTAACGATGCTGTAAATCCGTTTAAGCGGCCCGATTCCGGAAGGCACTTTCTGGTTGGTGGTTGTTAAGGCAGAGGCGCAACTCTGGGGTTGGAAAAACTGCCCTTAAAGTAACCCTCCGTAATTCGCCGTTTGGCGGAGAGCGTAAAGAGAGTATCGAGGGTGAAAACGAAAATTGGATAATGGAGTAAAGCAGAGTAACGATACAGATAGATTGTACGTGGAAGAAAAATAGTCAATTTTGATTTTGAAAAAAATTTTGAAACACAAAATCGTATTTCCGTGTACAAAATTTTAATCGTAGGAATTTCACCGCTAAATTGAACTTACTTGCCATTTTTTAAAAATATTTATAATAAATCCCGTTACAAGAATTACATACTGCTATACTGCGTTCGATATTTCAAGACCATTAGTATATAACGATAACTCCGAATCCTCGTTGAATAAATCCACAAAGAGATGCACGATAAGAAGAAAAATAAAATATAAAATAATAAAAATATTGAAAGAGAAATTCGCAAAGTAAAACCTTCTCACGTTTTCGCAGCATAACCGCGCACCTTTAGCATGCAAGCACCGCAAGCTCACCGGCGAGCACGAGCTTCTCATATATTTTGCTAGCACCAGCTTTCGTGCTGTTACATTACCGCGTAGTGAGAGTGGGGGGGAGTGCAGGAGCAAGTGGGATTCAAGATGCAAGAGAGAGACCAAGGCTAAGGGTGGCCGAAGAGGGTGTCTTTCCGGTCCAGAATGCATTGCGCGCCTTGAACTCTTATCGGAGCGCAATCTATTCTCAGCGACCCAGTTTTGACCTCCCTCTCTCCGTCCTACCCTCCCTCCTTGCACTTCTCTTTGCTTTTGTCTTTGGTCCTCTTCTTCTCTCTTTATCTCTTTTCTTCCCTCTCCCTACTACCCTCTCCCATCGTTCTAGCAGCGTCCCTCGTAGATCTCCTTTCTCGCAGCATCCCTCTGCCAGACACCAATCCCGACCGCGCATTGATCCTTCAGCTGTTCTTTTCACCTTTATTTTTCATACCAGTTTCATCTTTACGCGCAAGACACTCCTTGAATCTTGATCATGCGATGCAACTCCTTTTGCGATCCTTTCCAAATCACTGGTCCAGTTGCAGCATCCTCAGGTAGATTCAAAGCAGTAGTTTTCCCACTAGGCCATCCTCGTCTTCATCTCCTGGTTTCATCTGCGCCTTTTTACCTCAGATTCAAAATATTTTTTGAGTCTGTCCAAGATTATTATTATTATTATACTCTTTGGCACAAACTCAACAGCATCAGCTTCGTGAGATCTGCTCCTGTACCAATCTAGATCTCTTCTACCGTACTTCTCTCTCAGTACTGAAATAAAATTCCTTAGCAAGATTTCTTACCACCCCTCCCCCCCCCCCCCACCCCCCACCCTAGTCCCACCGTCAACTCTCTCTCCTCTCAGTAACGGAGTCAGGATCAAAGTCGCGTCTCCTAAGTTTCAAGATAGAGTCAATTAAAAGTTCGTAACACCGATCCTTTTTACCGTGCATGCGAATCCTCAACTTTCGACCAAGTTTCAAGTATGCTCGGTACGTTAGTGGATGTAGAGTATATATACCCATATTACACAGACATGATAAAACTCCTATAAAAGTATGTACGGATAAGAGGAATACCTGTAATACCAAACCCAACCATGGCGGAGCCATTTTCTTTGAATGTAAAAAAAAAAGGAAGAAGAAAAGAAACGAAATCCAAGTGAAATTCAATAGACAAAAATCCCAGGGGGAAGAAAAGTCGCTCGAGAAGAAGGAGAAGGGATTGCCGTCCCTTCATTTCAATATGGCTTAAGATTCCCTTCAGGATGGTCCATCCGACCTGACTCTTTCGATCCAGTCGCGTCTACCACGGTAATCTCAGTCAATCCTGACAAAGATTTTACCGGCAGTTACCTCCGGCCATTTCCGCGTTGGCCTCGCCGCGGTCTAATAGCGTATATCACCGCGGGTGGCGCTAGTGGCGGCGGCATTTCTGGCAAATTTAATAATTTTCACATCCGCGAACGACGTCGCTTCTACCGGGCGAAATGAGCGCATATATGCAAATTGGAGCACATTCCGCCAGTCTTCATTAAGTCGCTCGCAATCAGCGCGCGACGAGGGACTAGCGACGAAATGCTTGCGTCGAGCAATAGTAAAACCCGGTACAGCCAGAACCAACCAGAGAAACCATCACCGTTGAGTTTACAAGCATAACAGTTGCTCGAGTGAGATACCACGCGAAAATCACCATGCCGGATAACTACCCTTTAAGATTTCGCTCGTCTCTCTCGTGCCTTCGCCACCAGATGGCAGCACGTACCTCTGGCCACGTATACTTAAGAGCTCAGGTAACGCGAACCTCATTAACCACCGTCATCTAATTACGTAAAGTGTCGGACTCATTAAAATTACCGGTTCATAACTATCCTTAAGGAATCCACTTGATTCTTCGTGAGCAGTCGTTAAGCTTTATTATCCCTCGACTTTAACCCTTTTTTTTTTTACCTACTTAATTTCCCTCTAATAAACGTCCAAATCATGATCGAGGAAATAAAAATGATATCGCGTTGATTCCCGAAGAAACAAAGATCGCCACGAGCAACGTGTAACTGGTGAAAAATTAATTATGAAGTTTTTGAAAAATTTTTTTTATCTAAAAAGCTTCACCCTATATCCGCCACAATTAAATCACTCGAGGTCGGATTAGACCAGCCAGTAAATTCCCATTAAAGTTATAATGAATTTTACCGAAGGCTACGAAATGGGGAAAGGTCTGAAAGCATCGCGAACAAGAGGATGGGTATTGAGAAAGGGTGGAAAAAAAAAAGAGAGGGCTGCGCTTTCATGAGGTCGAACGTGTGTACTTCTAACCGAAATCCCTAAATAAAACGTGAATCCGTATGCAGCATGCGTCTCCACTGTCGCTTGCGCTGATTGCTGTGTCCTGCTGGCAGATTGGAAGGGTGGGGCATGGGGGGTCAGTGATAGCAAGAGAGAATGAGGGGGGGGGGGAACTGTACTGCACGGAAGGGGGTTTGTGTATCTGCCGGCCGCTTGGGGGTGGCTTGCAAACAAACCGCGTTCTGTTATTTGATTCTGTCCACCCTCTTCTCCTATTCGGCAAACCACCCCTACGAACCTTTTCCATGCCCCGATGCCGGACAGCTACTGGACGATACGAACTTTGTCCTCGACTAATGGTCCGACATCAAGTCGACCAGCTGTCAAGTCGACCTCGATAAACATTCATGTAATGTCAAAATACTTTTTTGACACTGACAAATATTTTGGATAAAAATGAAAGAAAAAAAAAATGTGGGGATGGAAAAGTATAAATTTTTTTTTTTTCAAAAAGCTGTGGTTAAACTTTATGTATGACTGATGAATATTTAAACCGTGATAGGCTTTGGGGTTTAATTAATTAAAAATAAAATTCATAATCAGTCTGGCTAAAAATATCGGATTCAGGAACAATCAATTATCCAATATTCGGGATAATGATTAGGCGTGCGATCCTATGAAAAATTCACGATCTGTTTATTTTCCAATAATCAAACTGACAGTAAATGATAATGTTATTATTAATATCATATCCTTTAATTCCATCTGATTTATTAATCCGATCATTTCTGATTTATAATCATTATCAATTAACGAAAGGGTATCGAGTTGCTGAAATTAATCCGATATCAATATTGATAAAAATCAATTT
Organism: Calameuta idolon; assembly: GCA_030142285.1. Classification (NCBI taxonomy): domain Eukaryota; kingdom Metazoa; phylum Arthropoda; class Insecta; order Hymenoptera; family Cephidae; genus Calameuta; species Calameuta idolon. The sequence goes on from JARQSV010000391.1 coordinate 416,008, forward strand.
CACTTAATTCGATTTCTAATCAAAACGATCTTTCTGATAATCAGTACCCTTATCGATATGATCGAAGTGCCAGATGCCTCAAAGATAAGGTAAACGATTTTTGATCTATATAAGATAATTATTAAGCCAACCAGTAACGCGTCTGTCCTGCTGTCCCTTCCTGAGGTATAGAAAGGGATGGCGATAACCCAGAAGGGATGAAACACAGAGAACTTCACTCTGATCTCATCCATCTTCTAGCAGCAGAACGGAGCTTGCGCCTACGGCTAATAAGGTGTTATTAATGACATCACGCCATAGCTATCTAACTACCCCCTAAACTTTGCTAACTATTCTCACCCCGGCCTGCTGGTATGTATCACTCCCTTCTCTATTTAGAATATTCCCGGAGCAGTTTTGGTCCCAACCCTCTAAACGAGACTGCCAGGTATCAAGGGTAGCAAAAGGATCAACACCTATGAGCTTCGACAAAACGACCATTTTCAGCATTTTACCAGATACCGTAACCCAGAAACCAAACATAGACAAAGGTTGGTACTACTGGTTTAATCGTGCTAAATAGAAAATTAAAAAATAGGGGTGCTTCGAATGCTCCATTTCACTGATGATCAATTCCACGGGATTGGGTATCTGACTTTTTGTATTTCAGGACAGAATGTTAATCTGTGGAATTGATACTCATCCCGATGATGACCAAAACCATAATAGTCGTTGCGTTAAATGAATTCGCTATTTTGAAAAAAAAAGATTCAACCCTCAAATTTTTTGAAAACCAGAGACCAAAATTTCTCATTCTACACGGGTATGCATATATATATATACAGTTAAGGGTAGGTATTGAGAAATGGAATGAAACTTTTTACAAAGCACAGTAGTGGGACTCGAGTTAGTTTCAACCAAAAACCGATAGGGGCGCCACTATCAAAATATCAAAGTTGTCCTATGGGCGTTGCAGCCTAATGCTCCTAAAGGCTGTGCTTCCATAACGTACGACCTCGATTCCCGTCAGTTTCTTTCAACCCTCTCCCGAGGAACAGTCGCCAACCACAAAACAACCCCCTGAATGCCCGAAACGCGACAAAAACCAAAAGCCATTAGTTAACATAGACGTCAAGGACATTCGTAAAAATTTCATGAGCATCAGTGATCGATTTAAGGGATGACGACAGCTACAAGATATTTTTCAACCCCTAAAATATTCACCCCAAACAAAGTGTAATAAAATATTTCTAAAATCACTCTTATCTATATGTTTTTTTTTAAAAAAAAAAACAAAATTTCGTCGTTCCACTTTACCTGACAATTTTCCAAGCAACTAAGGGTAGTTACACACCCCTCCTTAGAAAACCCTCGAGAGGTAACTTCGCGGTGATGCGATTCTCGGCAGCTGGCGAACTTTCGAAATCCTGAAGACTGCAAGGTAGGTGCTAGAGGACTTTCGCGCATCCACTTCGCGAACCGTCGCTAACATGGAAACGAGTATTAGACGTCGTCGACGTCCCGTTCCTGGAAAATCCTTGGGGAGTGCGTTTACACGTGACGTCTAACTAAGTCGATAACAGGTTCCACTTGACAGGTGAGGAGACTCGATTCCCCTCGCGATCGGCAAACTCTGATCCCAGAAATGTTAAACTTCTAAGGAGATAGGCAAAGTCCCTCCAGGGTAACGCGAAAGAGGCCCCCGACTTCCTGTACGCGTAGGAGTCATCATCCGGAACTGGCAGACACTTTCCTTCGGTGCCTTGGGGGGGTCCTAATTAGTTAGGACTTCCGCCACGTGTCAAGTGAGGTCGCTACGAAACAAATTGTATAAGATTAAAAAGACTAGCCAAACAAAATGATCATCGTCACAAGCTTTTATCCTGTACGTAAAAAAAAAGCTTCGATATCACATTAGCCTGTACTTACTGTTTTTGAACTTTTTTAATTAGCGAACTATTCGCAACACTGACCAGCCAGACACTCTTGTAATTAAAAAAGCGAGTTGCGAATTTTAACGCGGATGTATATCTGCATATATATATATGTATATACCCTGTAACGTTAACTCCTGCCTTAATTAAAGCAACGGACGAACCCATAAGCTCTGCGCTTAACCTTTCACACGCGCAAGTTCAACGGCGTTAAGCCCTTTTTGGCGAGAGCCGCAAAACGGCGAACTCTCAAGGGCCGCTTTCTATTTATTTTCGAAGTCACTCGTCCCTTATATCAGCGAACTGCTTGTACGTCGTACGCGTTCGTGTTTTGGGCTCTCGGCCACTTGGCCTAAAAATTTGTATGCGATCAACGGTATTATGTAAGTCGACTGTGAAATTAATTCACCCCTCTTTATTAAACCCGGCAACCCTAATTTGCTGTAAAAATAAATACAGAAAATTTTGAAGGATCACAATTAGGATTTTCGACACAACAATGAAAATTGAAAGAATAATTTGCTTTTGTTTCGGTTTCAACCTCGCTGGTACCTATTTCTAGAAACTACAGGGTGTCTCAAGTCGACGTAACCTTCCCTATCGCTCTATCCTCCCACAGAAAATCCCACGGTACAGCTTCATGGTCCAGAGTGCAGGCGTGCATCCCGAGACCATAAAATGTATTGCACTGACCACTGAAATTGATTAAAGGACGTACGAGCCAATAAAGCTGGACGCATGGGTCAGAGAAAATTCCAGTAATTATGGTGGTACCTGGTATAACAGCGTTGGTACCCATAAAACCGTCAAATGGAGACTAACTCGGTTTTACGTAGCCATAACTTTTTTTTTTGTCACATGACGCAATTACGAATACTAAATAACTAACGAAACCACGCGACAGCAGCGCCAATTTAACGAATTTCAAGTGAAAAGGAAAAAAAAACACATTTTTTGGACCATTTTTTAAATGCTTGAAAATTCAAAAAAAAAAAAATTCTTTCAACTCCCCCCCGTAAAAATACGTATAACTTGAGTCGGCCGGATCTTCTAATTAGAAATTCTTGGCTAACAAAGCCCCCAACTACGGAATCGCCAAGGATGCCGAAGGACGTTTCGCCCGACTATGGAAAGACTGCTTGACCAATTCTGCGCCACCCTCGCCATAAAATACATCTCGCGTGCCGTCGGAATCCAAAGAGCACATTTGTGCAATGGGATGTGCAACCAGGGCGAAGTACTTTGCCATACCATAGAGAGGATACGTACATACAAGTCCATGTGGTATACAGTAAACTCCTTGTGCATTCCATAGGATGCGTTCCATTTATGGGATTGCATGAATAAATTCCATACGCATTTTAGCGACGTTTCCCATTCCGCCTAATACTTAACGACCACGGCTGTGATCTTAGAATGGACCAGGAATGACCAGCGGTCATGACCAGAGGTCTAGACTCTAATCCAGTTGCTCCCAGGTACTGAGATCAGACGTACAACAGATCTTGAGATACAAGCTCTCGAAGCTGTGGAAGGAGAATGTATGTTTTTTGAAAAAATTTTCAAGGGTTCAAATTTTTCAGGGGTTCTTATCACCGGAAATGGAAAGGTCGCTGGACCACGTTCCAGGCTGAATTCGTCTGACTGTGATTGGCAGACTCCGTTTTTTCGACCTCCTTGTAACGGCGACCCAAGCGACCAGTTAGTTTTAGGCGTCGTTATGCAGATCCAAGGGCTGTAGCTTGGATAACCGGTGGTAGCAGTGACAGGGGGTGGTTTTGGCGATAAGGGTGGTAGTAGTCACGGGTACTGGTGTAGTGGTACCTACTGGAACAGTAATATTGCCAGAACCGGTAGCAGTGGCAACCCCTGAACCCCTATTGCCTACTACTAAAACCACCCTTCAGGATCTCTCTTTCCATGACACTACCCTTAGCAACGCCCAACCAATTTAGTCATACAAATAGCAGCATTCACGCTGGTACGACGATGCGACCGGTTGATATTAAACGCACCATTAAGTGAAATAATGAAGGCAACCTCAGAGCCGAATGGGTGGGGTTGCTCGTGTAGTTTGAGTTTGGGGGATTTCCAGGTTCTTCGTAATAAAGAGAAAAAGTCACGGGATCAATTCCAAGATAGCTTCCTCTCTTGGTTACGTCTGATCCAGAGTGGTTGGAGATGGATATTTCCTTTATGTTCGATGAAGCTCTTTTTCAGGACACTCTGCGTTAATATTGTTTGTAAATTTCGGGAGAATTTTTATATTTTTAAAATATCAAAAATCGATAGAAATTTTTACGTAATAATAAGCCTAGGGAAATTTACTGTTTTCGAATTTAAGAAATTTAGGGATTTTCATATTTTTTTTTTTTTATAATATTTCATAGCACGAAACCACGACTACCAAGATACTGGTGCCTTAAACCAGCGTCTTAGACTCGGCTGTGCTATCCTTGTTTAAAAATTTATGAAAATTCGTCCCGATCCCGTGGCTGTGGCAATTTAAGGAGCGCGAACTTAATTAAGATAATCTTTAATTAATACGTAAAATTCCCATAGCAGCACTCGCCGGTGGAATAGAATTTCTGAAATGACCATAAATAAGTAACGTTGATTCTCAAATTTTTTTAAAATTCCCGCGAATAATTTGTACACGGCATAACCACGAGTCGGATTCGTCGACTAATGAATTAATTAACAGGTAACAGGCAAAAGCCAGTGTTGAAAATTAAAAAAAAAAGAAACATCCCTTAAAAAAATAATTCCTCAGACCCGGTGCCAAGATACTCTTATAATAACAAGATACAAGCATCTACGGGGATGAAGGAATTGCCATCGGTACATCCCTCTCGCAGTAGGGGATGATCTTTCGCCAAGTATAACCGCAAGAAAAAGTACTCTCCCCCCTTCGCGTAAGGGTAGATTCGCGAATGGAGTTATTAAAGCGAATATTTACGACGAGGTCAAGGTAAGTAGAGAAAAGGGGGGGGGTTGGGGGTTGAAAAGAAAGAAGACGAAAAAAATATAGAGCCGTGAAAACCGGAAGAAAAAGAACAAAAGAGGGGGCGGAGGGGGGCGGGCGGAGGGGGGTTGATTTCAAGAACAGAAAAAAAGTACCCTTTAATTTCTACCCTCGAGAAAGTTTCCAGAAGTGAATATCAGATGAGGCGGAGGATGCGGTAATGGCGGAGGTTGAGGATAGTAGAGGGCGAAGGAGGGTGGGCAAAGGTATATATGATGGTCGGTTGATGCGTCAGGGGCGTAAAAGGAGGGTTCAAAAAAAAAACCAGGGTCGTGCAGAACGAAAGATGGCAAAGAGAGGGAGCGACGACGATGGCGTAAAAGTGGCGTGCAATTTTGCGAAGAATATTTTTTTATATTCCCGGGAAACCCGTAAATCACGTACCCGGATGAATATTTATGGTGATTATTAATGGGGTTACGGTGTTGAGGATTATTCAGCGGGTTGGTACCGCGAGGGTGGCCAACTACAATGAGGGAGTATAATACACCATGTGGTCTTCCTCAGGGTTGGTTCTACTGCCGCTGTATATATATATATATACGTTCCGCGAGCTACCATTAAAGGGAAACGCATCCAACTAACGTAGCTTCGCGGTTCTCTTAGTATTTATAGTCCAATGGTCGTTACAAATTTTGAGAATATTTCGAGAGGATATATTTTGGAAAAATCCAAAACTACTCATGGCGTGTCTGTTAACGTAGCACGTGCTGGAGATAAAATAAAAAAAAATTAATCACTGTTCCTAATAGACCCCAATCAGGGTGCAGGGTGTGACTGAGGTATCAAAAAAAAAAAAATTGAGGATAATTTTTAGCCTCGCTTTTAATAATTTCACAATTCCAAGGACATTTTCGTTCCGACCTTCTTGCAAATGGTGGATCAATTTTCCCTGCCGACATTTTTTTTTTCGGCCTTATATTATCAATGCTACGTCTACTCTCATCTTCCTTCTGTGCCTTCGGTGTGACTTTTCCTCGCGGGGGTGGCTCAACCCTGGAATAAGGGATGAAGATGCCACAGCCTCTGGGACCACGCGATTCGGCCTACACGCTTGTTATTTCCATAAAGCAAATGCGATTTTTTTCTCAAAATTCTTTTTTTTTTCTCTCTCTCTCTTTCACCCTCTAGCTCATTCACCTTGTATGGGAATAGGTATAGGTTGATTCTATGCGTTCTGAAAATCCAGGAGATTTGACTACGTGGAATCGGCTTGTATGAGCTTATTCCAGTGTGAAATCGAAATCATGCTGTTCAGCGTTGATGCGGAGACCTCATACTCCGCTATCAAAATACCAAAAACAGCCTCGGGTGACGCCATCTATCAACCTGTAACAAAGTTCCACCCTTCGAAAAATCCTACTCACATGAATACGCGCATTCAAACCGGCGGCAAATTACATTCGCAAATAAAGCCACCCTTAAAAATATAACGGCAAAGCGATTTACTCGATTCAGCGAACGCTTTCGAATGACCTCGTGGACGTTCAACCCCATTTTGACCCCTTCAATAAAAAAGCGTACTACCATAGGCAAAAGAACGTCATCGGTAATACAATTTAACGTAAAAGAAAAATTTGAAAAAAGTTTACTTTTGACGTTTTTTTTTTTTTTTTTACGAAATTCTAAGATTCTTATCAATATTCAATTTTGTCTCGTAACTTCAAAGTTCAGAGTTCATCAAATGCGTTTTATTAAAGTGTATCGGTCTAGCCCGTTACAGATGACGTTCCTTCACCTCTCCCCTCCCTGCCATCCTCCTCCACGACTACTTCGCGAATACCAACACTCAGCTAGTTGGATTTCGCGGACCAACGAACCGTTTTATTTAATTCCGGATTAATTAAAAATGTTACGCTGCCACACGCCGCACACTTGCCGGAGCTTAACGAATTCGCCACTAAACCAATTTCAGTGAGACTGCATTCCCAAACCAGGCTTTACCCCTTGACACCCCTCGCGGCTACACTCCATCGCTCTTTCAACGATCCTCGTACCTTTTTTTTTGCACCCCCCCCCCCCCCCCACCCGCTTCTCCAATCGACCCCTTATCAAGCCAGACACAATCGTACCAAATTTGATACAAATGATCACTAGAAAGCCCCGCGTAACGAAGATCGTGATAAAAATAAAAAAATTGAAAAATAAAAAAAAAATTTCCAAAAAAAGAACCACGTTGAGAGGCCTTTAAAAAAAAAAAACGTAAATTAAAAAATGATAAGGGTGACGGGTTGGATATCGAAAGGGCCGAATCCATAACTTGAAATATCTAGGCGGACCATAACGGAAATTTAGTGGCACTTGCCGACCGCGAGGCTGTCACCGTATATTTGAAATTTTATCGCTCCCGGCGTTAATGTACGATCCCGTATCCGGTGGATGAGTAAAGTAAAGTAAAAAAAAAAAAAAAAAAATGAACAAGACGAATACCTCCCTGACACCTGCAACTGCATCGGCTCTCTGACCCTACGGAAATGGCGGTCATATTTCACAGCCGGCTGTCTCCTGGAGAACGTGAAAAAAAAAAGACTCAAGTACTATTCGGAAAACCATAAAATTTTCGCGACACAAAAATTCTCAAGTAACTCGAGCATCGCTCGTGTATAACTTAAGAAAACAAAATGGCCGTGAAAATCCATATCGAGATCAAGCCAACCGCGGGACCCAAAATAGGGGGACGAAAACAGGGCTGAACTGATTCTCCTACGGTACAGCGAGGCCTTCGTTAACCTCACGAAACCGTAATTGGATACGACGCGTAACGAGACCCTAAATACTGATACCTGATAGTCCAGTCTAGAATCCTTTTGCGCCTTTCAATGATTAACATAAACCATAAAGCATGACAAGTAATGAGACATTTTATTAAGCCACCCGTTACAGGAGCCGTGAGACAAGCCAAATAACGAAAGACCATAGATTCAATGTATAATTATTAATAATAACAATCGACACCACTAATTGAATAAAAACGCCCTGATACAGGGTGACGAATAAAAATGCATCGATAATAAATATTTTAGCTAAAAATTATTGAAAAAAAAAATTTTTTTTTTTTTTTCTTCACAAACCACCCTTGGACGTGAAGCGAAGACGCGGTTTTTCGTAAAATAAATCGCTTTACGTTTTTCACTATTAAAAATCTTCATAACCATCGTATCAGATCTCATTAATTATATATCGTGGGGGTCGTAGTGCCGCGCCGAAATAGACGCGAAGTAGAGGGTGGAACGAGTAGGATTCTCAGGGAGGGTGGAGGACTAGAGACACGGGGTGTGGGATGTGCACAGAGTGGGACCAGCCTATACACAGGGTCGAAACAATACCACAGAGGTACCATTATCCCGGCACCCTGAATATTTAAGGGCACGTCCGATCTTAAGGAGATTACGCCAGCGACGTGGTCCTCTTGCCGGGGAGCCGAGTCTCATTAATATTGGACTCGGTCGAAGGTACAGGCTTTACATGAGAAACTTGCAGACCGAAGTTCGAAAAGCGAATTAACCCCTTTGAAAAACAATTATAATATATTATATAAATATTCCACCCCCCGGTAACAACCCCCATCGATTTATTACAGTTTTTACATTTTTTTTTCTCGACGAAAAATTTCACTCCCAAAACCACCCTCCCAGAAATTCACTCTCACGACCGAAAAACTACCCTCGTCCGATTCCGTCATACGATACCCTTCGCATTATACTTTCTGGTTCGGGTATGTTACCCAGGTACCACGTACTACCCCTAAATGTTCTAGGTTACTAATTATGCCGACGTCATACCATCCCTTATACGTGAGCATGCATTGTGCTCAACTTAAATGCATCTCTAGATGTATATATATATATGCACGTATGTGCATATAACATACTCTATGTACATGCTGTGTAAACGCATCTATTCACCTATGCAGTTGCATAGAAATCCTTGGGCCTCCTCAGACGGACTTTAGGGTGGTTGCATGAAGGAAGCCCAGAGGTTCAAGGGTGGATTTCGCGAGTGGAGTTAGCGGTGAAAAAAAGTTGAGACTGCGGAGAGGGGCGGGGGGGAGGAGAGGTGGGTGGATTATGATCCCCTTGATGAGGGTGTGAATAAGTACGTCTCGAGTGGAGCCCAAGTGGCTTCCTGACGTATGTCGGTAAGTCTGGACTGCCGCGAAAATAATGACGTGCCAATAATTTTGAAAACGCGAAAAAATGGTTAAAAAAAGTTGGTATTAATAAATTCGTTAAGTTACAAAAATCACGGAAATTAATGTCTCGTGTTAACTTGAGCTCGTAATCAGCACGAATCAATAACAGTTTGCTGAGTTGATGCTGAGCTCAAAGAGAAGGTAGACAAGTAGAAGCCAACAGCGACGCAGACAGTGACCCTCAGCAATGCATTATGCAAAATTCCCATAAGTAGCAGAAGGGTTGAACTTCCTGTTACCCAAAGCTGCTCTTATTGTTCGACTCGGGTAAACGGAGCGTCTATCCAAAATGGTCCCTTGTACACGTGAGATCGATTGATCAGTCAAAGGACCCGCTATTACAATGTCCAGTTAAAGGGAACCTAAAGTGAACAAGCTGTACCTTCCGCGACACGTTCGCCTCCATTATTGAGCTGAAGTTCCTGATCGACGTTGACACTTGCCTGGTGGATGCTGCGGGTACAGGAGATATCTTAATCAGGTGCAGACGAATTAAACGAATTTATTAGAGCATCAATGATATGTATATTTTGCATGTGAAAAAAAATAAAATGATACAAGGTAATAATATAATAAAAAATTTCAAAACACAATGAGATAAAAATTAACGTATTAAGATCATCGGAGTGGTTAATTAAATTTCTGTTATCCTTACGAAGCTGCCGATTGAAAAGTTTAATTAATCCAAACTTTTTAATGTGAGAAACCAAGTACGATAGAAAAAAAGTATATACAGATTTTGTACAACTGTATCGATCATAAAATTGTACAGTTAAATAGAATTTTATGCTATAATGCACAAAATGATACACAGAATTGGCATAGTAAATAATAAACTAGCTTTTGCCCACAACTTGAAGATCATTTTTATATCTGTCAGTGAAAGAGATTTTCAAATTGATTCAGTGACTCTCGAAATGCTATAGGTATATGGGTTATGTATATTTTTCTTGTACCCATGCGTACTGATAACCGGTAGTAGTTTCTGTTCGAGTTTTCAAAAAATTATCAAAATTTCACAGCAGCTACGTGAGACATGACGTAAAGGTAGAAAAGGTGACGTTCACGCGGAGGAGAGAGAGTGACAGCGGTCCATGTTGGTTTAGGACGGAATCAACAAACTTTGAGAATTTCGGGTTAACTCGCTCCTAGACACGTGTTACTAGATCAATATTTTTTACTTCCTCGTCAAAGGATCTAGCGCGGATCTTCCGAACAGGTTCGTGGTACGATAAAATCGTAGTATAAAATTTTGAAAAAAAAAAAAAAATAGTTACCATCCCGAGAGAAAACTTAGCAGACAAACGAATAAATATTGAATATAATTTTGAAAATAAAATTGTCTTTCGCTCTCTCGAATATATAATTTTTCAATAGATGTTTGCGCGAGAGATGAAACAATGTCTCGTTTACATTTTTCAATTTCCACCCCGTAGCTACTTTATTGCCGACTACCATTGCCAAGGGGTTTTCGCTGAGGGGGGGTAGTCTTTTTTTATGGGGACGATCACGGGGAAACATCTGCGTCCCCCCATGTATACGGGATTCTGAGGATTTATATGTCGCGCCATTTAATTCGTCCCACTTTAAATAACCTTCGGTTATATCCTTCTTCTTCGCTTACGATTATAGCCAGATCCACGTAGATCCTTGGGCGCGTTATCAATAAGTATTGTATAAATTGAAAAAAAAAAAAGGAAAAAATTGTTACAAAGCAATTTTATTTTTCGTAAAATCCAAAAGAAAGAAATTTATAAGATTTCGATAAATCATACCGGATCTAATGAATTTTTGCAAAAACCATAAAGGTAATTCTATAAGTTTCGATATTTTGTTTTAAAAGCCAAAAATTCTTCAGGCACGAGAAAAAAAAGGGCACGAGAAAGACATTTCTTACCGAGTCAAGAAACAGTCTCTCCCATAGGTAGCCCGGGACAAAGGAAATTTTCGGCGGGAGGTTTAAACCTGCTACTGGCATTTAATGGCGTCCGTAAGTTACGAAAAGGGGGGTGGAAACGAAGTCCCTTCACGATATAGATATACGCAGAGGGTTAAAGTGGCAGTAGAAGCCATTGTAAGACGAGCAAAGAGAAGTTGTAGGTAGGTAAGACGACTTGGAGTAAAGATGGTTGAAGTGAAGCGGGTCCTGAGTTTGGGGTGGGTGGTTCAAGGGGGTGGTTTAGGAGTTTGGTAACGGGATGGCCGGAAAGGAAAAGACACTTGGTTTTTCCCACACAAATTACCCAGAGAAGCGTAGCGCTTCGTGAAGTATCATTTAGGGTTTAGTTCTCAATCTCTCACGAGGAGAGCAGCACTGTCTCTCTTTGCTCTACTTATCCCCCCCCCCCCCCCCCTATAATCTTATAGAGTCGGGATAAATTTCCTAATCTAACGGAGCTGCGAAGATGAACGTACGTAATTGCGATCCCCGATTGGCCCCGAGGCCGACCACACGAGCTCGTACGACTCGTTACGGAAAAGCCCGAAGCTTCGAGTCGACGCCAGCACCATCTATAGGCGAGAGACGAAACGAATTACCCGTCTTTAAGGAAAAGGGCAAACTGTTCTATTCGTCAAAGTCTAACCTAACCTGAAAAAATCAGATTTCACGAATTGTTCCCAATGTGGATGACCCTTTAAGATATAATGCGATCAAGCGTTAAATATATTAGAGGTTGTCGATTACCGATTTTTCTTTGTCACCTGTGAAATAGCAACGTGAATATTTTTTACTATTTTTTTGGTTGTACTGTAAAATAAAGTGCGAAACTGTCTAGCCTATGACGGACCCATTCTACTACTTTTACCGTTAAGGATACTGGAGGGATGGATATAAATGGAATGGGAACCGGATGGGACGCGTTGGTCCTGGATACGACCTCACTGAATTCTCCAAGGATTTCGATGTCCTGATCCGGGGGTGGCCAGACCACCCCTGTGTAAATCGAAGCAAACAGGATGAAAGTGCTTTGGTAAGATGTCGGATCAAAGCAGGCACGTACTACTGTGGAATATACGTTGACAAGGAGCTTATACCTTTTTATGTTGATAATATACTGGACCAGCAGCCTCCTGGTGACATGTTATAAAAATATACATAAATAATCCGACAAATCCATATAGAACAAAATAAATAAAAAAAAAACTCAAATTCTACTCGTTCAGAAAAATCTATCGAGTAATTTCATTTAATGAAATTTTTATATTTCCTTACAAGTAAAATCTATTTTCCCTTTTATCTGCAGGACTTATTGTTAATGATGATAAACGTAATATTGACTGATAATTTTGTCACGGACGCAAAATGTATCGTGTATAAAAATCGTAAGCGCACGAATAAAACAAGACAGCAGACTGAATTACATTTAATCAAATCAATTCTGCTTGAAGAGTCAGAAACTCTCAGAGTGTATCTCGTGCGATCGTAGATAGGAAAGGTCGTAGGTTACGTTAGGAGCCTAAGGCGACCGAGTTTCATTTGGTAAGTGCTGTTTTGTTCAACGAGAATGTCAAAAACGTCAATTGACCTTTTATTACATTTGATTGCGACCCTGGGGCTAAAGTGTATCGCGGAATAGAGAAAGAGACCGGAAGTGGATGAAGACCCGAAGCCACTTCCGGCATCGTCCTTTTATCCGACAATTCTTTCCTATCGTCTCTCTTCGGTAATATCATCGAGATAACGAAGAACTTACATATATACTGTATAGAGTATATATATATGAGGACAGGAGAAGGGTGCAGGGGGTGTAAGAAGAAAAAAAGCATAAAGGGAAGTATATATATATATATTAACTTGATGTATGTGTGTGTGTGTGTGTATACAGACACACACGAATCACGTGAAACTTTTCAGGAAATTTATTGCTAGCGAAAGAATCGCGCTCGTCTGTTAATCTACAACGTTTTCCACTTCTACCTGGAAGAAATTTTTCCATTCCCCAAGAGTGCGATTCCTTTTGCAACTGCAGGATTCGAACAATTCGGAATCGTCCATAGTGAATTTTCACGTTGGTCCTTTTTACTTTGCTCTTTCGTATCTGCGTGTATTTCGTTCTTGCGTATCAAGACTTTTTTTATTTAGACGATCTTCCTCGTGTAAAATTTTTAATATTTTTTAAAAATATTTTTCTCCCCTATTCTCTCGTTCAATTTGCTTAATTCAGCCTCCTGATGCAGATAAGAGACAAAGTAGCCCTCGACTGGAGAATTATGTAAGAATATAAGAAATTAAAAAAAAAATGTCAGTTAAGGTCGATTCTCATAAGAGATCATTCGCGTAATACGGCCTAATAAATGAAAATCGGAAAATTGCAGCTGCGAACTCGCCAAAAAAAAAACAGGATCTCGACCAATAAACTCTCTGGGCAGAACGGAACCGGAAGTGACTAAGTGGTTGAGTCGAGGGTGAAAAAAAAAAGATGAAGAAAAGAGGAAACTTAATGCGTCGTGCTATTCGCATATTAAAATTTTCCCTAGGGGTTGACCGACTCTATTTAAATGATTATTCTTTATCATTCCCCTTTAAAAGGGGGCAGAAACGTGTTCGGGACATCGTACCGGTGAATCCCTTCCATTCGCCACCCCCCCCCCTCTAGCCAACCCTCTTATTATTATTATTCTTATTCTCATCTGTCGTTCCAACCCCTAGACTAGAATTGCTCGGGTTAAAAACTGCCGACTCCAGTCTCACCCCTTCAAGAATATAATTTCATGGAATTCCTTGAGAATTAAAAGGAAACCACCCCTCGTGTTATTCAACCCTTGAATACTGGATCCGACGGAATCCATGGAAATTCTTACTCTCCCCCCCCTAACCCTTTCCCAATCCTTGGTCGTCTTTAACTAATTATCAAAGCGGATTTTTTTTACCAGGCTAAAATCAGCCTCTTCCTCATCGCCTTTAACTTTTCCAGTAGTAAAAGCCCCATCCGGTTCAGACGTATCCGTCGGTAAAATAAAATTCAGTGGTGACAATAAAACTTTGGTCAGACGTCACGGAACGTCCTTTTTTTATCAAAATTATGTTTCCCCTATTCGCAGATGCTTCCCATGATTCTCGATCCTTCGTGAGGTTACATCAAATGAGAAGATTAACTCCACGAAAAAGTTGGTAATCCTTGTTTTCTATGTTCTCGCTGAGAATAAAGAAAGTCCTTTCAGTCCTTGGAGGACTTGGAAAAAAAAAAGCGAAGGAATTGTATTGGATCTTATTATGATTTGATCAAGGATGCGATGCCATGAAGACCATGAATCAATGACGTCATAATGAAATCCTATGTCACAGGTTTGAAATTAAATTTTAGACACGAATACAAAATATCCGTCCCACTCGACATCCACTTTTAATCGGACAATTTTCTTGTCGCACTAAAAAAAAATATTCTCTTCATTTTTCAAACCCCGCACGACTCTACGTTCCTAAGTCCATAAACCACATGGCCATTGACATAAATTCAAAAATACATACGATGATCCCTATAACCATAATCCTCCAGTGTAATCCTGGCGATACTTTCTCCTTAGTCGCAGCCAACCTGCTAGTAGAAAAGTACGGCAATGCACAGACAAACGGCCAATACCATCTCTGATATATAATACGGATTTTCTATAAGGATTTCTTATAGGATTTTTTCATGCGTCTCATTGGATTCAAAAATCCATTATTATTGTACCTATTGCCAATATGCTAAAACTAAAATTGGCATCCAGCCGGAAGTCATGAAATTTAATAATAATTCTCCCTGCGAAAGCTTCGAGTCTAATATTCAACGTGTAATGCTTAAAAGCGTTGGATCTGGTATAGCAAGTAGATACGGACTCTACATGGTCAGACATTGTAGATCTGATGATTTTCAGGAAAATCTGATCCTGCTATCCCAGCAGGGTCTCGTTTTCTGCCAGGTTCAATACATCGATCACGTGCACGCCTAATAGCAGCACGTGTTGGTGATTACGCTCGAGGGACTGTGGCCAGATCGGGTCTAGGTAATTGCCCGAGCAGTGGTCCCACCCCCTCAGCAATCCCTCAAACCTCCAGCAACCCAACCAGGGTTGGTACAGACCTGCTACCTATACGATTGATTGGTTAACATGCCTGGCTCACCTCCGGTCTGGCCTTGATTATCTATCTCTACTGGCTGTCTACAGCTTTGCGTATAACAGCTTATCAAGCTTTTGAATCGATGCTGTTGATAACGCAGAAAATAATTCTTCCCTCTCGGTTATCCTTTAAATTTCAATTAAAACCAATTCACCAGGAGATACGTGGAAATTGAAAATTGCACGTATCGACTATTCTCGATACGCTCGATGTTGATATTAATTTTGAGAATTGTGAATATTTCGGTGTAAAGTGGATCTTCCACTTTTTTTTTTTTTAATAATTTATTTCGAGTCTTACGTTGTCATTTTTGTCTGACACTTTTTTTTTTTTTTTCTTTACCTTATACTCGAATTTACATTTCAGACCTTTGTTTGGGGGTTTTGTTTCCTGGGGATCTGGAACTCGAATTTATTTCGAGTTCGAACTTCTTTTTTCTTTTTTTTTAGTTACCTGACAGCTTCCAGTTTTACAGGTATACACTCACTACCCCTAATTCCTTCACGTCGAACGACTTTCCCAAACGCCTTACTACCCTTTTTAATCGAGCCGACTTATTTCCCTTGAGAATCTCGAACTTTCTTCTCAGTTCGGTACACACGTGCCCACCAACCCAAAAGTTCTGACATTCTCACGCGTGGCGGCTGCTTTTTATTATTATTTTCCAAATTTTCTCTCTCTCTCTCTCTCAAAAAAAAAGCACCATCAACAATACATATTTTTTACGAAAAGATTCTTCGACCTCTCCACGAGAACTCAAGACCCTCGGATTAAAGTTTAACGATATTCTATCCGTTTCTTTAAAGCCCGAACCAAATTTTGAATATCCGAATTGACGAAATCTCAATGAGCGACCCTCCAACGAGAAACTACCCTCTTTCTCGCCAAAGTAACTTTGCCGACGGTTGCTTCCAATTTCAAGAAAAGATTTTCCTCCTCTCCCTGCCCCCCTGCCCCCCTGCCCCCCCCTCTCTCTTTCTTCACCCAGCACCACCGTTTTCACCCTATTTTTTTTTTCACCTCTCATTCACCCACGCTAACGCATCGAAGTGCGCGTGTCTATTAAAGCACAGGAGTGACATAATACTCGCCACTTAAAAAGGGTTGCCGTGTGACCAGACAGGCGAAGGGGTGTCTGGTGTCTCAAGAGCACCACTCTAACGTTGCATCATACAGATCCCTGAACATCCCTCGCGTGTTCACCCAAGACAAATGCACACCCTTATATAAGCACATCTGCCTGTCTGACTATCTACGTACCTATCCACTATGATACGTGGCTACAAGTCTGGCCCTTATAACACGCATTCCACTTACATCAACAGCATGCACTTACACACATATGTATGTATGTATTTAAAAAAAATTAATTACAAACCCATATATAATTTACATACGGTCTATCGGGTCATAATTAGCGGAAGTTACGAAAAGTCAAATGCGCACCCTTATACCCACCCTTACTCGTACCTATTTAGTCTGGCACGTATTGAAGAGTCTGGCCGTATCTACTTACATGGATATCATATATCTATATATATATCCGAATATATCTATACAAGGATCGTTAAAAGTACTATGCTTAAATAACGTTTCTAAAACGTCTAGACACGAAATTCCATCGGGGCTGACATCTTATTTTTTTTTTGTTGCAATATAAAGTAACTTTTTGTTGCAGATTTTACGGAATTGTTACATAAATCTTTTTTTTGGTCCTTCGAATTTCAAAACGCACCCTTAGCGATTACTAAGGGCGGCAAATACAAAATGTCAAATATTCGTTCAATGGATTGTACGTGTATGGTGATAGTAGGGGTGGTCCAAATAAAATGATTCCATGGTATAACCAGCAGAGCACCCTTATTATATGTACGTTTAAATTCGACTTTTTATTCCTTAAGGGTTGCTTTCGTAAGGCTCATTCAAAACCCTCGATTCGTTTGAAGCACCAGTTGGCAAATCGTTCGTGCGGTCGTTAACGTGGAAGCTTTCATTGGGAGTTTCTTAGTCGAGCGTCAGCGTCTTGTGCTCACGAGGGTGGGTGGGGGTGGGTGGGGGTGGGGGTGGGGTTGATTTTTTCTTTATTCGCTGTACGTCATTTTAGGGGATGAAAAGAAGGAGCCAGGATTACCTACAGGCCGGTGGAAGAAAAAAAATACACGAAATTTTATATTCACGCGAGATACTCGCCTCCCGTCTTTCCACCCCTGAAAGACGCGAAATACAATTTCACACCACCCAATGGCGACCGAGCCTCCATCCCTTATCAAGAGGAGGGGATAAGGGGATGAAAGAAAAAAAAAAATTCGAAAATAAGGTAAAGGTGAGTCGGCTTTGGTCGCGCTACCCTTCGCTCCTCAAGAAGGCAGAGGCTCAGCCACCTCTCCATTGGGATTGGGGTAGTTTCTCCCTTGCACCCTCCGCAACCAACCCCTCGCTGGATTTCACTGCGAATGCACTGACGCAACGCGTAAGGGTAGATTTACAAATATACGAGAGGCAAGGAACGCTGAGAATTTACCAAAAAATTTAAGCCGTCGCGGCATCCATCAACCCCCGACTTGACAGCCACCCCTTGCAGACTCGCACCATCCCTTACGCGCTTATCAGATACATTATACAAATGCAACCCTCGAAATATATTCTTACGGCTCCGGGAAGGAATATCCGGGAGCTCGCGATGAAAATTTTTCTAAGGGTGGTTTTTCCGAGAAAGGGTAGTTTACGTGATCGCATTAACCTTCCTCGCACCTGACGATACGTCGCGACACTGCAAAGAGAACCGAGTCACCGATCTTTTTGTTCAATTAACCTCGGACCATTTTTCTTTCGTTTTTTATTTTCTACCTGTTGAAAAAAAAAAAAGAAAATATTATCGACGTCGTTTCTTATGCGGCATTCAAATGATCCTTGTATCCTGAGAGCACTGCTAACAAAACCCATATATATATATATATATATATACTATTTCCAGTTGCGCCACACTCGACAAGCCCTCTTTATTAAAAATGAAATATTCAGTGTTGTTACGGCGCAACCTGCCCGTTGCCGATGCTAATTTTTAATGCCACCATCTCGTACGTCTCCCTATAACGGGTTTAATTAGAGAACTTAGTTAAAAACGGCCATTATTATACGCCCTGGTGAAGTAGTGCAATACGCTGAAAGTTGAGTATACTCGAGTGCATATAACTTGAGATATTAATCCGATTTAGTGCCATTAAAACTTTATGTCTTTTGGGTTACACGAGTAATTTTTTTTTTTGTTTTTTTTTTATTTGACATGAAACAAAAATTTTTTTTTTTTCTGTAACTTCATTAATTTTTTCAAATAAAAATTCCACAATACGTATGGCTTTTGTCTTGAAACAAATTCTAGTCGTCGTATGTTCATGTGTGAACTTTGTCGCTAGGCGTGTATCAATTACGTCACGGAATTTCATTACGTATTGACATTCCTTTCCAGCTGACACGTATTGACATAATCGCGTTTCCTGTCAGTGGACAACGAGCATGACAGACTGCAGTGAACGGACTGTCAGGTAAATCTGCCGGTAGGATTGAATTCTCAATCAGCCCCTATTTTTTTTTTTTAGCCTAAATGCATTTTCCGCACAAAATGTACGTAGGGTTAAAACCCGTATGGGATCGATGGTGTCATTAAAAAAATCAATAGGAAAAAAGGACCATCTTTTGAGCCATACGGAGTTTTAATGGTACAGTGGAAAATTCATTGTAGGTAAGACATAGGCTAAGTCGTCCCTATGGCATTTGTACGTGAAATTTACCCATGTGGGGTATACGGATAAAATAATTAGTCATTTGATTCATTTGGATTGGTTCTAATTAATTTATTGTTTTTTTTTTTATTTTTTATATGTTTTTTTTTTAGTATAATTTAGGGCTGTTTTTCTTTTAGAGAATCCAATCGGGACTTGACACAAGATTGCGGCACGTGCACTGCTCGTATGGGATGCGATAATTATTTGGGAAAAATGAGAAATTTAATTAATAAGTGTAAAGACATTTTTGTCCCTTTTAAAGGGTGTCAAGGCGTGCGAGATCGATGCAAAATTCGAAAGAATTTTTTAATC
>JARQSV010000391.1:458446-469191 GCA_030142285.1 Calameuta idolon
AAAACAAGAAAAATCTCTATATCCAATGACTTCCATGAGCTCCCCTACGCAATACCATAGCAAAAGCTATGACAGTAGCAAAATTCAAAATAATTTGCATGACTCATTTTGAACGTCATTAAATGCTGTGACATAATTTTCTTTTTTTTTTTTATTCTCAGACTGCACGCAGCCAAAAAATCCGAGAGGACGACATTTGTCAACGTCTATTCAGATGACATTTTTGATACTAATTATTTCGATCGCGTTAGTAGCATCGTTGTACTACAATAATTTTAAAGTTTATCAATTTCATTATTTGACATTACAAAAAAAATTTACCATTGCTTCTTTCCTCTCAGCTCGTCTTTACCAAGCCCAACGCCATACTGGTACTTTTCCGTGAACTTAACATTTTCCTGGTGGATCAGTATTTTCTACAAGTCGGACGACCACGGACCATGTATGCTCTGCGACGTGTCGACAATCAGACAATTCAGGCGATGCTTAGGACGCCATTTGCTGCAAGTGACACTGTCATCAGACCAGAACGTATCACTAATGAAGTTTGTTAGTAAAAATCAAAGTAAAAGTCAATTTTGACAATTAATTATTATCGATGACAATATCTTTCTCGTCAGACATACCAGCTGGAGCTTTGGGACCAGGACGCTTCAGTACAGCGTCTGAGCTTGATTTTATGAATTATGCTGTCATCGGTTTGGAAATTGCACTTGCAATGGGACTTCAAATTTATGAGAAGGGATCATTCATAGATAGTAATTTACAGTGGAAAGAAAAATCCTGGTGGACTCAGACCACTCAGAGACACTGGTGCTCTCTCAAAGCCTGTCGCAAAATTGGTGCATTGGATGTATGTCTAAAAATTGATAGATAAGTTTTAATGATTTTTTTATGGATACTTTAAAATGATCTTATTTTTTTCATAGCCACTTGACTCACTCGACATCACTTTTGGATACATTGGAGCCGCTGAAATAGCTTACAATTCATTTTTCCATGGAAGACAACAAGAAATGTGCAACGTTACTCTACCAGGTAAGTTGTTGTTGTTGTCTCTTCTGTTGTTTAATTTTTGTTTAATTTCATTGGGGCCTTGACAGGCTTGAAATACACAACCAGACAGTTGTTCTGGATAGCAGCAGCTACCGCAAATTGTGATCCAATCATGAGATCACGTTACAACTCGATGATGGCGAACAATTGCAATTTCGGTGTTGACTTTGATTGTCCGGTCGGTTCCAGAATGAATTTAGTGGATAAATGTAAAATGTGGATACCCTAGAAATCATATTAATGACATTATCCTAAGTCAATAAATAAATTCTCACGTCTTAACACAGCGTTCGCACACGAGTATCTAACCATTGTCAACCCTCAAAGAATCATTGAAGCTCTTGAAAGAAAATTAAAACGTAGGAGAGAAACCGAAAACCGACTCGCTAAGAAAATTTTTTTTATTTATTCTGTACATAAATCACACACTCCTTTCTCGAACCCCCTCGAATCACATTCGACACTGTTGACTTGCAAGCACAAGCAGATCATTCGATTCGCCAGCGATCGTCGCGTTGTGAAACTTACATCATTTATACCTTACAATAAATACAGTTTAATAATATAGTGTACAAAGTTCTAGATAATGAATCATGCGTCCTGTCAATTTCAAATTTTTCTCAGATCTAAGCTCAGCTAAGAAAATGTATTAACAGAGAGAAAAATAGCGAACTCTCTGCTCGCAATTCTCTTTTAAACAAAAGACGTTACACACGTTACACACCTACCAGTTACAATCCAACAACTGCAGGATCAGTCTGTATTCTGATTAATGCTGAGCCAATGGTAAAACGACGTCTTTACGAAGTGGTACCAAAGTTTTGTATCGATGCCAATTATTCCAAAAGTTAATTCATCCACGGTGGGCAAGAAGTGGGCGGCTGGCACGCTTGAGAAATAGGAACTTGATAGTGTTGCATATTTTGCTGGGGATGCTGGGCCCTCTGCTGTTGATGATACGGCGGGGGTGGCGGGGGTGGATTACATATCGATTGCATCAGAGGCATCGAATTATAAGGGGGTGGTTTCATGCTGTACGGTGGCATCTGATTGTATTCGACATTCATATGCGACTCCATCATGGGACTTTGAATTCCTCCAGGAGACTGATTACCCTCGTTTTGAACTGAAAGGGAAGAGACACACATCTTGTTTAAGGAATTTATTTCATTTTTTTTATTATATCTTCTTATCCACTTACCCCTCATGGAACGAATTTGTGGTGGAGGAACATTCGTAGGTGGTGGCGCTGAGTAGAGAATGTGATGATCCTCTCTAGGAGGTGGCGGTGGGGGTGGTGGTGGCCTGCCCCAAGGGACTCTAGGATGATGCGCCTGCCATGGTGCCTGAGGTGGCGGTGGCGGAGGTCCTGCAGGATCTCCTCCCAAATTCTGTTCGTTTCCTGTAATAATGATTTGTCTTTGTTAACGTCGAGAAAGACTTGTACGGCCTAGTACGAAGATGATTCATCCAGTTTTTTGTCTCTGAAATTTAACTTTATGTACCTGGGTTCTGACCAGCCATCTTTGGATCCGTGCTACGCTTGTCACCTGAATAAATAGACATTGACTATATGAAGATACTGCGAACTCCACTATGTGACAGATTCTTAAAACTTGTGATAGCAATAGCAACGTTGTTTAAATGATTAATATCTTCTCGGATATTCTAGCCATCGAGATCCACTCCACAGTTGTATCTGGGTATTGGCAGCAATTGTTCTAAAACGTTTCGCAGTGACCTGAATGAAATAAGTTTGTACAATGCAAAGAGTATTGTGATTGACATTGATCGATAAACCTCAGCACTGAAGCTTTTATAGTACTCATCGAATCTGAAAGTAACTCGAAAGTACAATTCATGTTAATTGCAGAAGAAAAGCAACAATTATTTTAAACTGCATTCCAGCTCCGAGTGGACTTAATAAATACAATTCAACTTTCATCTGTAAATGTTCTACACCGATAAGTCAATTAAATGTACAATACAGACAATGCAATTACATAACTCCTGACAACTCCCACAGATGGAAATAAATTCACACGTGACTGCAGACCTAAACAAAAACTGTAGAAGTAACATCAGCAAATATTCAAAATTCCATGTAATCTGCAAAATGCAATGAATCAATCCACAAATAATATGCAATAATTATTGCAATCAAAATCAGCTAGTTCGTCCATCCCTGCTGTCCCTAGAAATTCATCTGTTTTAAACTGTAAATATAACAGACAAACTATACTCGAACAGAGCAACACGTAACACAAATTAAATAACAATACAGCAACTCCCAAGTCATACCTGATTCATCGAATAACCTGCAATTAGACAACCTCACACGACACAAGTCCTAATATAATAAAAATAGATAAAACAACTTGAATTAACATTGTATACTACAGTTTAAGAGTATCGAGAAACGATGCCAGGTACCGATCACTCAATGAAACTAGATAAATAGAAATTTGCAGACCTCTCTTTAAAGTTAAATGGTTTTGCACAGATTCTTTTTCTCTTTTTCTCAAAACACACCATCGTACCAACGTGTAGGCTATATGAATATTTTTTGCAAAACCATTCCTAAAGGACAAAAAGAATTTTCTAACCAAAATCTGCAAGGCATCCAGCACTCTTCCGCCTGTAATACTCTTAGCTACAGACCTGGATGTGGAGGTGGCATAAGCATCTTGTTTCGATCGCCATGATGTGGACCCACACCCGCTGGTGGTGGACCATGTAAGATCTGCTGATGTCGGTCACCTTCTCTGCTTGAACAATATCAATTGCATTGATTAAGAGCATAAAGTATATCGTGCAGGACGCGTGGTAGAATAGCGTTAAAAAATGACCCACGGACCCTCGGACAATTCTGAAATAATAAAGTCAAGCCTTGGCTTCGATCAGTTGGCCATTAATGATAAGAGGTTTCTCAAGGTTTCTATATACGTATATACTGGTGCGACGCGTTTATATATGGCAAACGACTTTGATAAGCGCAAGAGTTACTCCAAGCTGGCTTCTTTACTGCTCTCCTCTTATCTTATTCTGTTTTTATTTTTTTTTATCCTCTTCGCCCTTTCTTCGAAAAACAATTGAGCCACCTCGATTATTTTACCGTCAACAGACTATAGATCGCAAGACCCGACTGATTGTGAGTCAACTGAGCTTATATTTTGATGATTCTAACGTGTAAATTATTGATACTTTGTGTTACGCAAGTTTCGCGTGTAAAATTCATTACAGTACAGCAACAATGATAATTCTTAATAATTTATAAATTAACGGAATTTGTCACTTCGGTTGTTTCGATGGTCTTGTTTGGAAACACAAGGACGCAGTAATGAGTTTTACACGACTCGTGCCAGCGATTCAAATTTTTACTGTAAACTAACTTAAAAGCTTTATCTTTTATCTTTCGCTCTTTTTTTTTTTCTTTTTCTTTTTCTTTAAGAATCTTTAATGTCACTGGATTCCGTAACACAGTTCGAAGATTAGATCGTGCGACGCGATTTTAGGGACGTACATTTTTCTGGAAGAAAATCGTTAACGTTTAATGATGATTGGTTGGTAATTTTATCTACAATCACAAGTCCTCGAATCCGATTTGGGAATATTCTTGTATCGCCTAGTAAAATTCATAGCGACGGTAATACAAAGCGCTTATACGATCACTGCCACGACCACAAATTATACAATAGTTTCAGTACTGCAAATACAATAATTAATGATGATCTTGTTCCACTTACCCAGAACCATGTCGTTGTGCGTGTGGTGGTCCACATTGATATGCCGGTAGTTCCTGAAAGAATAATTTTATTACGGTCACGAAAGTAATTCCAGTTGTTGGCTAAGACTTCTTAAAAAATAATAACGTACAGAATAATTGAAATTTTGAAAGTAATGACATTTACCTGCGCCCCATCGACATCAGAAAATCGCCTCTTGACACCCTGACACTTTTGATGTTCAGGCGATTCCGGTTTTTGTTCAAACGACTGCAGCTGCGGCTGCTGAAGAGTATAATGCACCTGCGCTTGCATCTGACCATTTTGATATTGTATCTGTTGCGTATGATATTGTATCTGAGCCTGGACCTGAGGCGGAGGTACGTTATGTAAAGGTATACTCGATGGCGGCAGCTGCACCTGCAAGGAATCGAATGAAACGATGAAGATAAGATTGAGTTCCATTGCACCTGATCAATAAATAAATTAATAAATACCTGTATCTGTCCCTGGGGTTGTCCCAATTGTTGATGCTGGTGCGCTTGGTAAAGCCAAGGGGCTGTCTGCGGAGGAGGTACTTGCGTGGGAGGTGGTACACTGGTCAGAATATTCATAGAATTCTGAATTTGATTAACAGAAGGTGGCGGCACCATTTGAGGCGGTGGTACCGGTTGCGGCGGAGGACCCTGATCAAGAGGAACTTCTTGTGGATGTTGCATTTCAACGCCTGGAGGTGGTGGCGGCGGTGGAGGTGGAGGTGCCTGCTGATGATGCTGTGGCGACTGAGAACTTGGCACCAGGAAAGTTTGATTTGTGGGCGGCGGAACTTGAAGATGAAATTGTGGCGGTGGCGGTGGAGGTGGCTGACCCTCAAATTGTGGAGGCATCACGTGGGACATGACAGGAGGAGGTTCATGAGTTTGATGCATTTGCGATGGGACAATATGTTCTCCAGGTTGTAACACAAATTGGGCTTGGGCCTGAGAAACAGGTGCCTGAACTTGCTGATATTGTATTTGATAAGTTTGTGGTATTGGCGGAGGTGGTTGGTTGGGTGGAAAGTTTGGCGGTGGAAAATGAAGATGCAACAATGGCGGTGGTGGTTGCTGGGTCATGTTCAATGGTCCGGAAGGTGGTGGCTGTTGAAGATTGACGTTGACAGTTTCGATGACACCGTGGGAAGGTGTTGGCGGTCTTTGTATATTTGGCTGCGTGTAAACGTAAGAAACAGCCCCGCCGTTTACGGGTCCACTGCTACTTGAGATGAAACTTTGCGATGCTGGGCTGTGTGGTGGGGGTTGGCTCATGACGTACATTTGTGTCATGGGCTGTGGCGATGCTTGAGAACCTGATGGAGGAACTTGAATCCCTTGGATTTGTAATGGCTGACCAGGGTGAATTTGATACTGGACTTGGCTGACTGCTGGTGGTGGTCCAATTAATTGGACCTGCCCAACTGGTGGTGGTTGCATGAAAGTTTGTATCTCCTAGAGATAGACATTCATGCTTTCAGTCTATATTTTCTCTTGCTGAATGCTAATCTTTGTTAGGATTGCATGAATGATACCTGAGTTTGACCTGATGGAACTAGAGGTCCTGAATGTGCTGGAATGTGTACTCCTGGAGGTGGCACCGTAACACCTGCTCCCGGTGCACCAGCCACTGTCGCTGTGAGTATGGTTGCTGGTAATGTCACAACGCTACTCTGAGGATGCTGAATTATATCTGAAATGGCAGATGCGCCATCAGAATTGATTGTCAATACTAGAATAATTTTGAAAAATATTAAAAGTCGTTGAAATTTTATGTACCTTGATGTTGAATAGTAACAACATTCGGTTGTCCCAGTGTTCCAATATTCATTGTTTGAAATTGAGCTAAGAAAGACCAAGAATGGATTTGATTTTTCTTTTTATTTTGGAAGCCATGCATATTGACAATTTTGTACCTTGTTGTATCTGCTGCATTTGCGGTTGTTCCATAACTTGTTGTGACTGAACAGGTGGTGGTTGTTGCTGTATATAAGATTGCAACTCGGATTGCATCGTTTGGATCAAATTAATTGCCAGTTGTTTCGCATTTTGCAACGCCTCTGGTTTCGGATGTCTATAAAAATTACAACAATAGTTGTTTCCGCTACAACCAACTGTTGCTAATACCATAACAAAGACAAATAATAAAGGAATCTTACTCTATATACAAATGAAGCGGATCTGGCGATTCAGTACCCAAAACTGGGTCAGTAAATTGTGAACCGCGACCCCGTAAGGTCACTGTCGCCCCAGTCTCACCCCTAATATACAGTAAGTTCGCACCACCAGCCCCAATAATTCGTCCCCGCAAGTCAAAACCCTGAGGAGCATTTTCTATGCCTACACAAATTTTCTCCTAAAATTTAAAATAGCACCACCAGATATTGAAATTCTTAATGAGAAACTAATAGCTCTTATTACAGTTACATACCACAGTAGGTACACCTGAATGTAAGCTCATAAGCGGCGGAGGAGCATTGGTAAATCTGCTGGGTCTATTCAGAGAGCTTTGATGTTCTGTTTTTATAATTTCATTGATCTTTTCGATGGCCACTGGTTTTGTAAAAATATATTGATATGAAGATATCTTATTAGACTAACGATATAAATTACACTGACAAGAATTAATACATACAGTCAATATTATGTTTCGTATGACCCTGTATATATAAATACAATGGATGCTCGTTTGGACATCTTAATTTTTCTTGTTCTGTCATAAATCGTCCACGAGTGGAAACAGTAGCACCTGTATATAAGAATTGATTCTAATATTAAATAAAAATTATCATTTATATCTATACAACTGATTTTTTCATACCTGAAAAATTGTTGATCTCATCTTGTATGTATCCTTTTGTGAGCAGAGTTCTGGCACTGGGTGGCGTTTCATTAATTTCAAATTCAGTAGTATAGGTATCGGTATTCTTAAAACTACCATTCGAAGATGAAGTCTGGATGAATAAGAGATGTATGAATTTCAAAAAGAAGCCACCAAAATATAACATCAGAGGTACCTGCTTATCTACAAAAGGACTGTAGTTGTTTTACCTTATTGTTAGGGTTGGAACCCTGCAACTTTCCTTTAGCCATGAGCATTAAATCGACTCTCTCAGTATTATGCGTGGTTTCCTTCATAACCACGGTATCATTTCTGCAATCGAGAGGCAATCACACTAAGTGAGCTGAACACAGAATAATACATAAGCAGTATCCGACAATCATAGAATTGCTACAAATATAATAACATATGACACCCTCCATATCGTACAAAGCATTTATTCCTCCTGTATATCGAGCAAGAAAGTATAACTATATTTGACGTAAGTGGTAAGTCTACGAATTGAAGTCTTGCCTCTGATATAAGAAAGCATTTATTATACAAGCAGGTATAAAGTAACGATAAAGCAAGGATAGCGGATAAGGGAGAATAAAAATGAAATATCACACCAATGAAAAATCTTACTGTACTTGAAATAAAACATAATTATCTCTCATGACATTCTGTAATTTCCTGAAGGTTATGTTATGTATAATTTATAAAATGTATCAGCAGAAACAATGCCAAACGACAGATCATGCATTTTTATAAACAGTTCTGGTTCGGCTCACTTTGGACATCCTACGATACTTAAAAAAAACCAGTATACGAGCACCAAGACGGCAATAAATAATTTTAAGACAACTATTACATGCAACTCACCACTATACGGTTCTAGCTGGTTGTTTAACTTTTATAAGACAAATATTGTTCCACATATTTCTCTCACGCTTTTAACAAGTGGATAGTTTAAAAAAATCATAAAAAACATTAATTCCAATATAAACGGTAAATTATGAACAAATCATTTAACAACTGCTAGGTTGTTCTCTAACAATATTGTTTCAAACACTTTCTTCAAATACATCAGCCAATATTATCCTTGTCGAACGTTTCATATTCACTCGAATTGCAATGCAAGCACAATTCTATTGTGTAATACTCCAAAAATCAGCACTAGTTTGCATAGTGTGTAGTAATCAATTCGTGTCCAGAAATAGTGGCGGCCAATTCAGCGTGAAAGTTGTACGCAAGTAATCAGCTGACTGTGCCTTTCGAAATGCGCTGCAGTCTTGAATCTATAATTATCAAGGATTAATGATTTCAAAAAAAAATATTTACGGCGAGCAACAAGAATGAGATTCCAAAATTGATCCTTACATCATTCAGAGATTATTGCAGTTGAAAGCCATTCACACAGATAGGTACTGTTCCATGAAATTCTGATTTGACAGTCTTGAAAGTTGGATGGAACATTAAAACAAATTTTACTTCATGTATAACGATAAGAATAAGCATAAATTTCAACTTATTGATATTTCGTTAGGTATTTTGAACGGAATAATACAATTTTGGAAAAATAATCTTTTCAGCCATCTAACGGAATTAATCGCAACTAAAAGTCATAATTAACATGTTTTGGTTGTTTCGATGAAACTCCTGCAGGGGTCTCACATTTTATATGAAAATTTCAGAATAACGGTGGCAGAGATGAGCAGGGAGATGCACAACGCTAAGGTCTCAGGCGATACCAAAAGCATGGCGCTTAATCGTAGCGGCGAGTCCAGGAGGAGGTTTTTGTGATCATCGTCTCCGTCGATAATGCATATCCCGTGGTAACCGAGTTGAACGTGATCATGAACGTCTAGCTTCACGGGCAGAGGTTCTCAGTTAATTAACGCTTCTTCCCAGAGCAAGCCTTAGGAACGAGGCCGCTCAGCAGACTTTTTTTGCAATCTTAAATTCGAGTGCACAGTCGCGAATCCAACGTTGCATGTGAAATCTATCATAATACGATCTGTCAACCAGAGATCTGTCTTAGGTTAAATGAATTGGTTCCAAAGTATTGAGTGTACACATTTTTCCTTGCACTTTCCTATAATGTTGACCGACTGACCCGACTTCCTTTCCTTCCTGAGGTTTGTTCCCCCTGGTCCTGTGCGCGACAGCCGCAGGACTCCGGGGCTTTTCCTCAATCCCAAAAAACACGGTCCCCTGTGGGGCCTCGGAGGGGTCGTTACTCCCTTCTGGAGAGGCAGGACCTCACGGAGATGGGCGAGGAGGGGCCCATTTCGCTCCCTTGTACTTCCTACTTTTTCCTATTTTCTCCAATGTTCTCTTTTCTCGCTCCTTCAGAATAATCTAGTTCTCTTGCATACGATTTACGCATCCTCTTCTCTGCTTGTTCCCTCAATCCGTATCATCTCTCTTCTTCACTCTTTCTTTTAAACAATCTTCCTCTTTTTCCTTTTATTAACATGTTCCCTGTCTGCTGCCTCCAAATATTTCTACTCTATTTTTTTAAGGTTTCTATTCCTTCCTCAGAGAAACTCATCACGGAGAGTTACATGACTGCGTTTGGTTTCGCTCTTTACGTTTACTCGTCAAACGATTCATTATAACTAGAATATCATAAGGATCAGTAATAAATATAGGACTGGCAGATTTTGTATGGCGTTTCAAAAAATAAATGCTCTCCTTAAAGTGGATTGGATAAAATGTTCTCGGCAAAGAGTCTGGACACGATATACCCAATATATTCGATTTAGGTAAATTTTATTCGAGTAAATTTCATTTGGAGCAATTTTGAATAGGAAAAATTGTATGGAAGGATAATGTATATTCAGAAAATTTTCACGGGGAAATTTCTTTCAGGAAATTTTGGACCAGGGAATGGACCGAAAATACGACCTGGGAGACGTAGAAACTGTGGAAGTTGAAAAATTAGTGTAATAGTGGAAATGGACAATTTTGTCGCTGGAGTGGGAACGAGTACCTGGTGGGGGTAGCCGACGACTGGGAGGGACTTGAAGCCCGCACGAGCTCGGAGCGCTCATTCTTCCGAGAGCCGGTCTCCTATACTGATCTCTTGGATGGTCGCGTTTTATCCAT
>JARQSV010000391.1:539138-557000 GCA_030142285.1 Calameuta idolon
TGAATTAATGAACCCTCCTCCACTCGCGCATGCGCACAGCGGTTATGGTTATCCCGCTGTCGTAGGAATTGTCACGAGCAATTCCTTCTTGTTTCGTTGTGTTTTCATGAATCTTGGCGGATTTCGATTTTAGCGATTTTGTTGGGTTTTTTTAATGCGATTTAATTTTTCTTCCTGTATTTTATTCGTAACGTTTTTTTTTTTTATTCATAACTACTGTTCACCGCAATTCCAATTGAACGAACTGAGCTGTTCGGGTTTTATCCAGTACACAATCGACTGTTCGCAACTGGCGATTACTTGATTATGCAATAATCTGCAATCGCCAATTGTTGACTCGCCCTTGAACATTCGTAATCGTGTAATTCATTGATAGTTCTAGGGATTTTGGATACATTTTTTTTTTTTTGTAATCTTAAACCGTTGGATTTCGGGAACGAGACTCTGATATGACTCGAACGAAAAATTAAGGAACTAAAATCCTTAAGGCTCACCTCAAACGCACAGTCGGTCGACCCTGAACATTCTGTCGTGCAAAACAGTCATTGCTCGTTCCCTTTCGCTCTAGGGATTTTCATTATAATTTTCATGCCTACCAGGCACATCGTAACCCAAGGTAACCTCGAGACTATCGAACAGCCGCAAAAAGTCGAACAGACTAACTACGGTGCTGCCATCGGTAACTCGTACGGTGAACAGTTGGAAAATCGATAAAATCCATCGTCCTCCAAGTTTTTTTCAACTTTTCGCCGAGAAGGTTTTTTTTTTAGAATAAAAAATTAACAGTCACAAGGAACAAGTCCAAGGACACTTCCGCACGACGATAAGTGTATCCTATCAGTCCTGCCAAATCGATTCATCACAGTACAAATTTTCTTCTATCAGGTCCCAGGACCTGGTCGCGCCCCGCTGAACCGGTACGAGGTCCAGCTCGGACCTCCGTCAGGTCCTAAATTTTAATAATGAAATTATTATCGTTAGAGTCGAAATTTTGATTTTTTTTTTTTTTTCAAAAAAATATCAGTACTCGTATCTGGCGAACAATCACGGACGTTCACTTTTTGTTCATATGTTTATTCAGTTCACTGTGCACTCTCAGACTATCGCATCTTATCGGTACGCTTCTTGGTACTCGAGCACATCAATACGTTACGTACGTGTGTAAACTGCGTTCACCTCCCCCTTCGCGCACTTCCCCTCCCTTCTGTCGCCGAGGACGTTGATCCGCAAGAAAATAAAAGACAATTTCTCGGGGATGATACACACAGGTGTCTCGTAGGATAATGGGTAGACCGACGATGAATTGTCGCACGTATGACGCAACCGCCATTCATACGTTGCTCCGTGTAGAGTTTTTTTTTTTTTTTTTATCACAAGGCGAAGCATCCGTGTAATTTTCATGTGCACGAGGAAGTCGCTGAAGCGTCGTGCGTCTTTACAGCCGTAGACGTAAAATCCGTTTTGGCCCTTGCGAAAAACTTATGTAGATGAAATATAATAGTAGATATAGATTTTTTTGGAAAATATATTTTTTTTTCCTGCATTATATTTGTATATGATAAATGTTAAGTATGTCTTGAATAACTCGAAAATGTACCTGTATATTTATTTCGCGCACATGCGGGACATATAATTTATAAATATATTCGATATATCCCGAATACATTGAGTACGTTTTGCAGGCTTATTTTATAAGAGACTTTTGTATTGTGGGACGCGCACGAGATCGGACCACGTGTTCAGGTGTGGATAAGCCTGTCGGACGACGTCGATATGGTATTTGGTGCGTGAAAGATGTGTGACATTTTTATTTAAGAAAAAAAGAAAAAAATTTTTTTTTCTTATCAGGATACGACCTCGAAATATCATTAGTCCAGAAGCGTAAGAGAAAGAACGTCTCGGGACAGCGTTGCCAGTTGGAATTGTCGTACGTATAGTTGTCGTTTGAGGCGGTTATAATACTTTATACGGAAACAGGCTTCGCGCGTTTACCGTATGTGAAATTTCTGAGCTTCACGACGTTAAATTTTTTTGCCCGGACAAGAAGGTAATTAAAAACTGCAAGAAAAAAAGAAAAAATGAGTACGGAATCCAACGTTGCCAATTCCATGGAATATTTGTCTGTCTCATTGTGAATTCTCGCATCCTTGAGCGACGGACGGAGCAAAACGACGTCACGCGTCTCGACGTAAGGTCCCGAGAAGATTCCGAGTCCCCAAGCTCCTCTTTAATGACAAACAAGTCTCGCCATTGTGGTCGTTCGCGTATCTATATGACGAATCGAATAGAAACGTTTCTCAACGTTCACTTTTGGTTGCATGTAAATCAGACGTCCGACGAACAATGGCCGTCGTTGTTGGTCAGTCGCGTCGAACGGCGTCTCGGAGGTGCCAACGCTCTTTGGATCGTAAAGCGGCACGTCGGGCGATTCGCAATTGCGAAATTGTCGCTTCCACACTAGATCGAAGGTACATGTAAACTGTTTTAGGTATACGTGTAGCGAGAGGAAAACTTTTCCATCGTATGGATCGCAGCGAACAATAATTGTCACTGGAAAGCTGCCCGTTGCGATTTCACTATGGAATTGCGGAACGTCGAGGATTTTTCTCGTAAAATTTCTCGTGTTACCCAAACGACGCCTACGTAGCAATTCCTTATAAAAATTTAATTGCCACTGTATGTATTCGAGCATCTTGTTCAATTTTTTGTTTCGTTGGGATTAATTTTTTTTTTTTAATTTTCAAATTATTTTTCAACCAAATTGACCTTCCGCTTCGTTCCGTTCAACGTCATCCGGTGGATTCTGGTATATCGAGACGCGGAACAGCATTGGCCCTCGTCCTCGTGATCTCATTGGTACATACGGGAGAGACACCTTATACTGTCAGTCTCTCGTTAAATGCAGGACGGCCGTCTGTCCGTTCGTCCGATAAATATACTGTGCTAACGAAGTACGCTCCGAGAATAGAATCACGCCCATGTTAGCTATATAACGAATTATGAAGCATGAGAGGGTTAATTGCACTCGTTACAGAGAAGAGCTTTTTTGTCCTTCGGGCGTTTACACTTGGAATTGCGGACATTACGTCGTAAAAAAAAAATGAGCGCAAAGAATGACGATGAACAGTCGATATAATTTTTTTTGCTTCCTCTTTCTTTGGCATCGAGAAAATTTTATTGGAACTTCTTTTTTTTTTTGGTTTTGTCTTTTTGCTTTTGGCTGTATCGTATTTTTGAATCTCTCGCGCATGGATCGAGAGGGGCGGCAGGGGTCGACAAAAATAATGACCGACTTCCACGAATAATAATTCGTGCCTCTTTGTTAGATTCTTATTGTTTATTGACGCTTTCGCGTAGGTTGCGGCTTGCGTTGATACGTCATCCCACGCTTTTCGCAATAACCATTCGCCGAGATCGTGGTGTACAAATGGCAACCGGTTTTGCTACTCCGTATACCCGGAGAATGGATTAATAGTACGCGGGATTATAGATTGCAACTGTGATTATTAGTTTTAATGATGTCTATAATTTTTTTTTAATAATTGGAACTTATTTATTGGATTCAGTTATGCCGCAATTATTTGCTTAATTAATTGGAACTTTTTTATAAGTAAAATTGTACAATTTTGGTCACTTTGGTTTGCAGTATATCGTCTTGAATAACGAGTCTCAAAGATGGCCGCTTACTATACGCGATATTGCAGTCGTAAATGTTCTCTTGGCATAATGTCGCTGTGCGAGTGAATCTGGCATTTTGCCGTTTGAACGTGTATTTTATGTGTATGTGTATTTTTTATAGGAACTTATAAATATTTCATAACGTATAACAGAAGCATTATTAAAATCATCCAATTCATATTCTGTTTCAGGTGAGTGCGATTGTCGATCCATTAAAATAAGCTGAAACTCGGTGAGTTTACATGAACATGATATAATATATTCGTAGTTGTTTGATTTTACTATATTCAGCAAAATTTCAATTACCTTCAGTCAACGGCCATCGTTGTTGACGGCGAAATTTTTCAAGCAAATTAATTGAAATTATTTATCACGCTGGTTCAAAGTGATTGACATTGAGCTTAATCAAATGCAATTCCAATTAATTTATAACGAAATCATTTATGTAGGTCTCGGTGGAATTTCGCAACTGGTCGTTTGCTAGTTTCCGTTGCAATTCCACGAGTGAAACTGCAATTTAAGTTTGGTAACGTTAAACCTCCCTCCCTTACCTCTACCCATAATCTACTATGCGAAAACTGGGCTAAGGTTACGGCAACGTCTTTACGAGGACAAGAAACGTCGCGGCGAAGCTTCCGCGAATTTTTCGCAACTCCGATCGTTATCGCGTCACAGTAGTATATACGTATTTGTATGCGCAATTATACAAATGCCTTCATACTTGATAATTTTATGTATCCATAAGCTCTTTATAACGCTCGTTACAAAGTAACGATGCGTGGAGTTGCGAATCTTCGTTGCAACGATAATTTCGTTAGGCCACACAGCACGCAATTTTCTAGAGAGTAATCATTGACAAATATCGTCGAATTCGGTATATTGTTAAAGCTTACGCTGCACTCTACGTAATTGTCAATTTGTCATTTTTTGTTCGCAATTCCATTTATCCGGTACGGCAATACAGTTGGTTGTCGGTGGAATTGCGTATTATAAATTTTATTTTATTTTGCCTTTCATTACTCGATACGGTCTCACGGAAGTGACACGACTATCGCGGAATTGCGGATTAGCACGGCTCTAGAACGAAGATCCAGAGCCGTGGAATTTGCACGCGTTTCTGAATATTAAGAAAGCATGAAGACCGGAAGTGGCCGCGATATTGCTCGGATGTTAGTCAGCGATTGGCCAATGGGTCATCCGATTACGGTCTTTGTTTACTCTCTACCATTTATCATTAACGCTACTAAATATTTATCGATAACGGATGACGAACAATTACCGAAACTTGATAACATCCACGTATGGTATCGTCTCACTTGGAGTTGCACTCGTTACCGTGATTTGCTAAATTCTTATTGCGCACTGTGCATACTATATGATATAACCCTGGTGCAATATGCATTGCTTATCACTAACAATTCCTCAAAATCCACTTTACTGTACCGAGTTGGTTATCTCTTTCTTTTTTTACTATAGCGAGGAATCGCATTAAATATTTATATGCATTAACTATACATATGAAATCTATGCAAGTCAAAGTATGAAATTCCAACTTGTTAATTTTTTAATTACAAATGTACATATACAGAGTGGGGCGCGCAACTCTTCCACTTGGGATACCATCGGCATTTCATTGAATATAAAAAAAAAGGTTTGAAACAGAAGTTTTTCACTTTCTACCGGGAAGTAAGATGGCCTGTTAAGTTTGACCCGCGTGTCTTATCATCTTTCGAAATACACTAATAGTCTAGAGATGTTTGTAATAATAAGTCTGAAAAATAGTTAAGAAATCTCCTTTATCAGAATGTTTTTAAGGCACACACGCATACACAGCGAGAGAGAGAGAGAGAGAGAGAAAGTGCGTCTAAAGATACGTACGGATAATGTAGGCAATTGATGTCATCTTCAAGAATACGTAGTGCGAAATATGCGTTCCTAATTTAAAAAAGTTGCGTTGACCCTCATATGACCTTTGGCAAACTTCACCCAGGGTCAAACTGAACAGGCCATCTTACTTACCCCTAGAAACCGAACAATCTATGCTTCAAGAATCGTGATGTTCGATGAAATGCCGATACTATACCAAATGGAAGACATTTTTGTTGTTAATAAAATGCGCGCGCATGCCTATATAAGACCGTATGACAATAGCTTATGGGAATTGCGGATAATAGAATAGAAAGTAGCGAACAGAATGAGCCATTGTATTACCGCGTGCACGGTTTGTGCCGGTTCGTCCTGCGTACTTCCGTACGGAATTGTCTGTATACGCTTCCTTTCAATTTCAGTTTGTTCACGCGCGCAATTCCACGTACAGTCGCACGCGTCTTCGTAATGTTTATACGCGGCAGTCTGGTCTGCATTGGCAATAACAGATGCGTGGCTAAGACGCATAATGAAAAACATGGAAAATATTAATTATTTTTTAAAACGCATTAAAGACAACGGTACCCGAGATTAACGACAATTAATAACACTAATTGAAATTCCACACATGGAAGCGTCGCGAAGCATAAGCGTCAACACTGGGAAGAGCAGATCGTGCAGTCGTTAGATATTTGGGAAGAAATTTTTCTTTTTTTTTTTTTTCCAAAAAGGGTACCAAAAAAATGGACGACGGAATGAAAAGAAGAAACGTATGCTCTTTTCACGCACGTCAATCACAGACTGTGGAATACGGACGGTCCTTTCACCCAGTGAAATCTTCCGAGCCTTAGGCATCTGCCTAAAAAAAACTGGCACGTACGTTTTTTTGACTTTTTATCTCTCTCTCTCTCTCTCTCTTTTTCGCATAGTTTCGCCTACCTGCACCTGCCAAATATCGTATGGTGTCACGTGACCGTAGCCGCACACTCATTTGTTCGTTTTGATTAATTTTTTTTTTTTTTCAATTTTGAAATTCACTGTCACTCCACGGGCAGTACAACCAGGCAGGTAGACTGGTACGGACAATTAATTATTTTTCTTATTAAGATTTTTGTCTCTAAACACGCTTGCTTTATTCGGGGCACATATGTATCATACATATCCGTATGTACTCTAACTCACCTCTACGCGGTCAGCTATCATGCATTCGACCTACGGGCTGTAAATATGTGCTCTCTTTACCGCGTTCGATAATCGCATGTGAATTTTATTCTTAGGCAGTTGCGTGATTCCATGTCGGTCGAGCTGCCCGTGTTGCATTGCGAACTTCACGAACTCGAAGTTTCGTTAACTCACGCTATTTTGCACCACGATGCGTGCATGTGTTACTTATATGCCTGATAAACATATCGTATTTATATCTATGCCCATTAAAGCATAGTTAAACCCATAAACACACATTGAATTTAATATATTTTACATATATCAATAACGTGACTTTTATGTTTGATATATCGAAAATACGTCCGCGAAATCGAGAGAACGTAAATCCTAGATTTATGTCCTGTAGCTGTATAAAAATTCTTAATTTCGGTGACGTATAGCTTTACCCATCGGATACGGCAGGTATCTACTATTACCTACGTATGGGCTAACAGATATGTCTGATCAGTAGTGGTCATTGAACTACTGACGGACTTTTCAACGGGTTAAATTTACAATGGCGATTTACGTCATATGCTTTCGCAGAGTTTTCAGTACTTACCGTATGGATGTGTGTCATATGTGCTTTTGACTGGATAAACGTTATTTTTGTTGGAGGGAAGATCTGTGTAATTAAATGCACATTGAAGTACGTTTTAATATACATATATTCATGCTTTTATGTATGTATGTATTTATCTAAGTCATAGGAAGATTCTCGTGCTGCTTGTTTACGACCTTGGTATTTCGCAATTCCATGCATAAAATAGTTGATGACGCTCTTCCGACGTATCTGGAAACGTTCGTTTTTGTTCAAGATTATCGCAATTCGAAAAAGATATTTTAAAAAAAAATACAGAAACGTGACGAATGATGGAAAAGCTTAT
The DNA here is from genome assembly GCA_030142285.1 of Calameuta idolon. Taxonomy (NCBI): domain Eukaryota; kingdom Metazoa; phylum Arthropoda; class Insecta; order Hymenoptera; family Cephidae; genus Calameuta; species Calameuta idolon. The sequence goes on from JARQSV010000391.1 coordinate 546,773, forward strand.
AAGTCGACCTTTACGTCCCGCAATTCCACAATTAACTAACGTAATCGTGAAATTCCATTGATTTTTAAAACTTTCGTGATCCGCGTCAATCGTTGAAGTTGTCTGTGATTTTTAAAATGAAATTGCAATTGCTCTGTGTGAATATATTTTGTCACGTGGAATTGCATGTGCACGACTTCACGCGGTAAGTGTAAATAAACGATAATTGCTATATGTGATTACGCGCATACTGTTATCGTGGAATTGCAACATGTACCAGATAATTAGTCGATTCCATTTATTTACTTAGGAATTGATGATCCTTTGAGAGATTACACACACGTGCACGCACTCGTGTACGATGCACAGATGTTCCACTTATATAGCCATCTGTTGCGTAATGCGTGTGTGGGTCCTATGAGCGGCTCCGGTAGTATGCGAACGGATATAAAAGAAGAGAAAGAAAAGGAAGGAAGAAGATAATTTTATACCAGAGACAAATCGCACGCGAAGCGCTATCGTAAGGACTCTGTCCTTTAGACGATAAGGGGTTGCGATAATTGATGTATGTACGGAGAACAATGAACTGTTGAAAAATAATTTTTTTTAACGACAATGATAAGGGTGATAAGAAAATTGTTTAATATTTTTAGCTGTTTTTTTTTTTTTATTCAAACAAATTTTATTAAACGCGTGCGTCTTGTGCTTTTTCGAAAAGTTTCTTTTCGCCCGATAATCCGGTATGCAAATCTTCTTGCAACGTGGAGAAGTGCAAGTCGTTTTTCTATTTTTGTTTCTTCGAAACTTGTTTTCAAAAAATACTTTATATGATTCCATTCGGGATCCTGACGTCAGCCTTGACTTCATCGTGACGATACCGGATTCATGCTGACGAGAATGTGGGTCATTGGGTCGAATCTCGATCCAGGATCATTGCCATGATCTTTTGATGATCTTCGGGATCGGCAGATTTTACGTTCGAACGCTCGTGCCCCTGGGGTGTCATTTGTCAAGTTTCTCCGTGATTTTCATGACTCAACATCGAGAGTAACAGTAATAGACCGTCGGTCATGTTCCTGTTATAAATTTACATTTTTTTTTTTTTTTTTCAAAATGCAAAAATTTCCTTTTCTAAAATCTTAAAAGAGCCGCTAGGTGAGCTCGTTATTTCCTCTTAACAAAAACTCGATTCAATCATCCGATAAATCATTCGAGATTGCAAACTCAGTGTAATCGATTACTATATATTTTTACGAATTTGAATCATTAAATTACACAGTACGCAATTCCGCATAGTAATGCACGTCTACGTAATGGCAGTCATTGATAAATATCGTCTGACCAGTATCGACGCCATTACTACTACCACCAGCACTACCACTTGATTAACGTTCTCCAACGTAGCCGAGAGCGATAACATATCGTTTACGGGAATTGCGTAGCAAACGGGCCGTACCGAAATTCCACGTTCCCAAGAAAAATATGGATCGCAGTTCAAGAAAGTTCCCGTGGGAATACCTGTGCTTGGGGTTGATTCCATGTTCCTACGGGAATCATTGATAAGCAGTACCAGACTCCCCAGCGTGTGTTTTTTATCAAAGAAAATGCTCGTTTCGCATGCCTTATTAATTCCTTCGCTGGAACTTTAAGTAAGAGCGAGGATAAGGGAAAAAATTTTCAAAAATTTCCTTACTTTTGAAAATAAAAATTTTTTTCGATAGCAACTTCTTTAAGAAACTGTCTTTGCTTTCCTGTCGCAATAACGTTGCATGCAATTCCAACGCAAGGTGGCTGACGCAGGAACTCTACTCGAGTCGATTCTATTTGGACATAGGAGCTTGGACAGAGTCGAGTATACTTGATATTGGTTTATATATGGAGGCCATTTAGTCTGATTAATTTATTCGGTATAATGGACACGACCCTCTCGAAGTACCCTTTTTACATAGGCGAATGAACAAGGGTAGTTTATTTTCATAAATGTCTCCGATCGACCAAAATTTTGTTAAAAGCTTTGATGAACTGTAATTAGTTGAAAAAAAAATTGAACTCCTGTACACTATGTGGTTTATAGAAATATTTCGAAAATTCTTTTATGAAATAATTTTCAAAATTTTTGACTTTTTTTTTGTTTTCCTCAAAGTATTTCAATCCTCGTTAACTGATGACTATTTCATACTAATTACGGTAACGCGAATGAATTACAAAAATTTGCCTTTTGTGCCGATATAGCGGGATCCAAAAGTCATTAACTATTGTGTATACGTATATCAGGTTCCCTTTGGCCATTGTGGAGCGAAGTGGACGAAGTGGAATAAAGAAGTGCTTGCTCGTTCATTTTGAAAGGTATATTCTTATGAGTGTCAATAGACGATCCTTTTCAATCGTTACAAAAATCCGGTAGTCGGTAGATCATTAGGTCTGACTAATTACTGTACTAATGTTGTATACGTCATTAACAAAGAATCTGTACGGTGTAGATAGTATGGAATTTTTAAAAACTGAGGAAAGACTAAAATTCGAAAAATAATTGTATCCATTCAAAAAGTAAATTTAGATAAGTATGTCGTTATTTTTTGTTTTTTCAACTTTCAATAAGGAATTCCACTTTTGGATACCGAGCACGCATATCGTTTCCATTTTTTTCTTTTCTTTTTCTTAAGTGCCACTTCCGAAGACCCCATTAGCATTGAAACGCTTTCAGGAACGAAGAGATCGTTAATTGGAATTGTTCCTTGATAAATTTTGAAACGATAAATTTTCATGCTGAAATCCTCGAGTCCAGTAATCGTATGACGGAATTTGGTTCCTGAGAAGAATTTTCTCACAGTCGTTACTGGGAATTGCGGGAGTCCTCGTGGAATTGCGGGGCAACGAAGGACAAGGAAATAGAACGAGAAAACGGTATTCCGCATTCCTGAAACGTTAATCCGTCATGACTGTTTCTGAGAGTCAAGAGAATCTGGGCACGATTTTATTTTTTTTAACTCTTTTCGAATCCATCTTTTTTTTTTACTGATAAGAGCCACGTTCAATGTCCTTGGAAATGGTACCATAAAAGGCCTGCATTTGGATCATCAGGAATTATCCGTGTCACAAATAATGCTGGAATTGCCAGTTTCGACTGTTTATCTTTTTTCGCGATTCACTCTTTATCCAGCACGCTTCGCATTCTTGCATTATACTGTAAGTCATTGAATTTCTACTTACTTTGTCTTCTGCGTCGGAGTCGATTATTAATCCGACAGGTAATTTCGTTACTCCGTGACCACGTGTCTGCAGACGCTGAACTTAAAGTGTTATTATGTATGTATGTACATACCGCATGTCCATATACATTATATATACATATATGCCAGACAGGTAATAAGCAAGAAAATGAGATTTCTCGTACAATCACCCGCAAAACGTTGAACTGTTTTTATATATAAAAAATCGAAAGTAAATTCCCCATCACGATGAAGGATCGCACGAAAAAAAAAAAAAAAAAAAATTCATTATAAATTGAAAGTATCGGTATGGCATATAATATATTATATTTAAAATATATTCTAAAAATCTACAAAATCTCTCAAATATACTTGCCAAGTATAACGAATAATAATCTATATATTAATATATTTTTGATACATTTTCTCCACGTTTCTTATATATATATATATATATATTAAATATATAATTAATAAAATATAAATATTGTAAAATATATTTCACATAATAAATATATACGCGTACAAGGCGAATATATTTCAAATATATTTTACGTATATTTTTTTTTGTATATTTTTATATATCTAATATCCCCTCTCTTATTTCATTCTTGTCAATTATCTTTCTTTCTCTTTCTCTTTCTCCGCAACCCGCTCGCGCACCGACGAAAAGTACAGTTAAGCGAGCACACATGGGTTGCAAGTTTATATCGATGACGTCAGAGGCCTAGGCGATTGGGGCCAAACGAACTGAACTCATTGTCAGCCACGTTCGCGCAGTCCGACTTCGTTATTACCGTTCGGATATGTAGATTATTTATTTTTGTATTAAAAAAAGAAAAATTTTGACCAACAAAAAAATTCTTTCCTTATAAAACGAACGCTGGATAAGCAGAATACTTGAAAATCCGATAACTCTCGAAAAACCAATCCGACATCGATATTTATCGATCGATCGATTATTAAGATATTATTTTACAGCGTTACTCCCGCGCATGCGCACTTTCTGTCCTTCTGATAACCACGTTATACTCCGCACTGCCGATTCCCAGCTGGACGGTATTGCACGTGCTTTCCGAGGCTACACTATGTATATCTATATATTCATACGTGCACACACGACTGCATGCACGATTCTCGCTGATAGCCTCTAATTAACACCAATCCATAGTTTAACCCGCTATTAATGTTGCTCGGTCGGCAAGATACGCTGTAATTGGAATCCATCGAACCGCGTAAATTCGAATTATTGCTAATTTATCTCGTCGGGAATTATATTTTATAATATACGTAGACTCCTGCGTGGGAAGCTTTGAGTTTCGATTTGTATCAAGTATACATATGTAATGATGTACAAGGGCAATTTCGAGGACGTGCGGCGCCCACAACGGCAAGCTGATGTTTAAAAACAAAAAAAAAACTAAACCTTGGGACATGTGGCGTTGGAGTTCTAAGCTATCCTAACCTGTCCTGGCCATACCTTAGCCCATCGCAATTCCAGCACAAAAATTATTTTGGAAAATTCGGTGTGAGTGCCGCCAAACGGCTCTGGAAGTATACGTTGCATATAGGATGTTACCAGGACCGGTCTGGCAAATGTCCTGGAACCTGGAAATACCCATAAAAAAAAAAGTCCTGGAAACTGACTACTGACATATTTATATGTATTTACTTGAAAGAATTATTTTTTATTTATAACTAACTTCCACTTGAATTAATATTTCAAAAAAAATTTTCATCGGTTTCCTACGACGGGATTTTTTTTTTTTCATTCGTTTCCTAAACTGTAAAACTCTCATTTTGAGTTTTTACCATTTTTTTTTTATTGATTATTTAATCAATAAAAATATCACCTGAATATACTCTGTGATAACGATATACATATATTTGTCCCAAAAATATCCATCCGCCACCCCCCCTCCTCCCCCCTCACATATTCGCGCATGCGTCGGATGACGTTTACAAAAAAAAAAAAAAAAAAAAATCTCACTCATCCACGTGAGATTACACCGTGAGTACTTATCACATCTCTTTGTCCTCTCCTCCACGATATACTCATTCCATGGACCATAAGCACGTCCAGGAAATTTTTTCACGATCCATCCGGCAAAAGAGAAGAAACAAAAAAAAAGATTTGTGAACACTTTTATTTTTCTTTCTTTTCCTTCACTCCTATTGTCCCCAAACGGAAGTCGAATATACGTAAAACTTCCGTTAGGACGATTCAATGCCAATATACGTGCAGACATATAAAATCTCACTTTTCTCCATAGCCTCCCCTCCTCCCTTCAAACGGGTATTGGGAGGGGGGCGAACAGTCACGATTCACTTCACATGTGTGAATATATTAAAAAGTCACGATTAGTCATTAACCATGAACTCACGACTGTACTTCTTAGTAGCATAAAATGTACGCAATATATATATACCTGTACTGTTATTATTATTATTGTCACACCACATGCATCACATATGTGTATATGTATGTACTGTATGGTTTCTACTATATTTGTACTGTTATTATTATCAGTATGTCACATACCTGTATTCATACCTGTACGTACAAGGCGTGAAAATTTGTACAGTGCGTTGACGTCATATGAGTTTTTAATGATTGTGCCCCCCCCCCTCCTACTTTTTGTCATCCGTGTATCATTCCGTTACCGTTACCAATGATTTTATTCAGTTCAGTAATTTCCTGTAGCGCGTTATCGTTCAACAATAATACGTAAGAATTTCTTTGGAAATTTCTCGCGTCTTATTGTGACGGGAATTGATGTCGGTATCTGTCGGTGTTGGTTCGGTTCGGGCTAGGCCCGTATCCGTGCGGGCGTCAGTGCGTGAGGAGACGGAGTCAGCCGAGTCGGTAAATGTGCTCGGCAGTCAGTCAGTCAGTCAGTCACACTCGATCCGGGCGACCGGTTCGTAGCGTCGAGTTTATCGGTGGTTTTATATCGTCATTTTGGACAGGAGATCGGGAAATTGGGTTTGACGCCGCGCGCAGTGGCACGTCTTTTCGTTGGGGCAGAAAACCGGGTGGAAGGAAAGGAGCGGGTGGGTAGTAGGTGCGTTGGGGGGTCGTTGGATGCGGATGGATGAAGTTCGGGTGACGGAGGGGGAAATCGGCGCCGGGATGGTTGTCGAAAATTTGATGGGGCGTTTTCATTACTTTTGAATTTTGATTGGAATTTTTTTTAGTTTGGAAAAAATTTTTTTTCTTTGTTTCGTTTTGCGACTGTTTGCGGAGCACTGTCTCTTTGGCGATGATTATTTTTACACAAGTGGAATGTGCGATATTTTTGGATTCTTTTTTTTTTTTTTTTTTTTTCTTACGCGGTTTTGCTTTTCTTTAGGCTTTGGGTATCTCGCTTCGGGATGGAGTTCGTAGCGGGTTGCATAGTTTTGCTGACGTAACGACGCCGGCGAAGGTCGTCGCGACGACGGAATTTGATCGGGAGTCAAGGATGCTATTGGATATGTAGCGTTTGGATTTATTCGGTTTTCTATGGTTTTTGGAAGATTTTTTTTTTTGCGCTGGAATTTTGACTTTTTTTTGTGTGTGTTCGTGTGTGTACGATTTCAGCTGAGACGCTTTAGCATCGGCGCAAGTCACTTTGGTTACTTTGCTCTCTTATTCGATGTCCGTTTTTGGTGTCCGTCGCGTTTTCAAGGCAACGACTCGTCGCCGAAATAGAAACTGTCCTGGCATTTCGTATCTATTGGATAACGCGTTGCGTTCGTAACCAGCGTTACGACATCACGTGGTTGCGCGGACTAAGATCATTCAACGTGAAAAGAGAAGCAAGAGAGACGACCGATATACAATTTTTTCAAAAAATCCATTTTTTTATTTTTTGCTCTTTTTTGAAAATTGCTCACGTAAATTTCTTAATTTTTTTTTTTTTCAAAATTCCTCTCGTTCCTCTTACAGCTCAAAATGCGCACCAAGCTTATCCATTCAGTTATTTCGAAATGATCGGCAACTGTCAAACCGCTACCGATCGCGTATCCAATCCTTACCAATCAAACGGCAAATGGCGACCGTCTAAATTGTCTATAAGGCGAACACGAGCGGTCGGATTCTGATCCTGATTCCGAGGTGATGTCGGAGCGTTACGTGATCGGCGCAAGAAACGAAGGAACAAAAATTAAAGTGAAAATCGGCACACAGGAAGAAACGTATCCGTTGGAGACGAGAACGTGGGCGGAAGAGAAAGAAAGAAACAAAAATTTCTTTACCGATCAATCATCCTGTCAATCTTTTACTTGACTCTCAAGTGTGATCGCACCTTTAGTCCGCAACTGTCAGATCCATGTATAATCCGGAACTCCTGAAGACCGTGTGGACTAAAATCGGTCAGATGTGCGGTTACATCATGTGTGCCAAGACATACCTCTCAGGTAAGATCGATATAAGGATCGATCGGTAACCTCGATCGGCAATCATTTTCAAATCCTGCTCTAATAATTAAAATCATTTCCCCCCACACCCCCATAACTAGTTTTTCATTCCCGTCCGATCATCCTGGCAACTATCTACTTCGCCATTTCGATCCACGTAACAAACCGATCTTTGTCCGACCATGAATCGACCCGTGACGATATCTACCGTTTCTTACGTAGAAAATCGTAACGCGTATCGCGTACACAATTATTCGTAATATTTTTCTCTCGTTCCTCATGCATTTACCATAAACCGATTTTTTACCTTTCAAGCCTACTCCAAGAAACTCATACCGATCGCGGTAGAAAATCGCGGATGTCGGATCAGAAAAAAAAATTAGGGCCATACAATTCTCTGGCCGATAACACGATGTTATTAGGTTAGGCTGTGAGACGCGGGTACTTTCACTCGGCGCGAATGGAGCTTTGGCAGCATACCGATCTATTCAGATCGCACGTGCGATACGTATCATATATAACGACGCAAGTAGTACGGATTAAGAATTGCATTTTTTTTTTTTAAAATCGGTAATTTTTTTTACCGATTTCAAACCGATTTTCTCTCTGTCATTAATTTTTTTAGCCCTGTGTCTCTATGGCTTTACGTGGCGGCCACAGAGATCGGTAAGCGACTCGAGGGAGAAAGATACTCGTACGCAACGAAGCCACATAAAAATGGCCCATTGTTAAGTCGTGGCCGTTGACATTGGCTCAGCAGGGCGTAGTTCCGTGCCAGATATTATCCATCCCGACAACCGATCTCCGCTGCCACGATATATTGCCATTTCGAAAATCCCCCATTACTCGACATCCCATTTTCTTTTTTGCAAATTCTTAAAACCGTCTCTTTTCAAAATCAAAATTTTACTCGTCGCAAAAATTATTTCGTCACATAAAAACATCGACCGTCCTCCACACAAGAGAGTATGTCGATTCGCGACTCACATCCGATCATACGTATATCAATCTATAACGAACACCCGGTATATCGGTTTCCCCAAGCGTTTATGAAAATCGTGCCTCGCGAAACGCGAGAATAGAATCGCGAACCTTTTCTGCGTGCGACGAATAAAATTATCGACTAGCGGATTGCGGACCCGCCTTATGTGGGTGACTAACAGAGCTAACTGTTACCTTTTCACATGTGTGTGTGTATGGGGCAGCTTATACGCTTATGTAAATACATATTAAAAGTATGTAGAAACGCTCTCTTAATCCGGCACCAATGCGTCGCTCCTGCCTTTTCCTAAAGCGTTCTGTGAACACGCCTTAAGAATATAATGGCTGGTACAATCATTCTCAAAAATATTATTTCGTGTCCGTGACTATCAGCTGTGCCTGACAGATATTACTGTGTGCTTCGTGACTCTGGACTGTAGTAGGTTAATTCTATGTATTTTATATGCTCGTATGTATTGTATATAATATATATATATATATAGTATTTACACGAAAGGGGATCCATACCGTGGCTTGTCAGACTTACCAAAAGATTGTTAAACGTAGCGTGCACGCTTTAGGTACCTGATAATAACGCAGTCAGCCAGTCGACCAGTCAGCCAGCCCCCCCTCCCTCCCCAAATCAAGCCAGTCACCCAAGCAAACTCAGGCACGTATTTTTTTTTTTTTTTTTTTTTTGATAGAAACTAGACTCCTACTTTGATGACCCATATATACCAATGGCCTGTGCCTTCTATACCCAAAGGCGTACCTGACCTATGACCTTATTCTCTCTTAGCTACGGGTCGATCAGTGCGAACGAAATTTTGGAAGAAACGCGTAATTGGCTCGCAACGGTCATTGGGTCGGACTTGAAGATTTTCATCTTTTTTTTTTTTTCAAAATTATCCCTTTTTTTTCTTTGAATCATTTTTTTTATTCCATCCAATCTGCCTCCACTCGAAATGCCAATTTCCGGCTTCCGATAGCTCGAAGGTCTCTCTCTCTCTTTGACTTTCGATGTTGCGAAATCTCAAATTCGATCGTGAAATTGTCTTTCGTCTAGATGGATTAGCCCACGCGACTTTGAAGTTCACTGTCACTCGCGTGGCGCTAGTAGTAAACGGTCTGTCAAAAGGATTCGGAGCACATGTCTTATTGGGTATCGATTTGAGATGGAAATTTACGGGTGAGAGAGAGAGAGAGAGAGGGGAGTGGTCGATGATTGTATATGGAAAAAGAAAAAAAAAAAAGAATTTATTATGATATCCACGAGAACTTGAACGGTGACGACATGTTACGAAATCACTGGCTGGATACGTATGTATGTGAATAACATACGTGGGACGTATTATGTACCGGTAGACATTTCTAACGTCCCACGTTTTCTACGTATAACGTCCGAGGACTCCCGCGTCGCGATTTATTTGTTTTTCGTGAGATTTCTGGTAAATGGGATCGACGAGAGACGAAGGGGAGGAGTGGAGATTACATATGTACAGTGCGAGCCAAAAATTACGGTCAGTCCGCACAGACTGTACGACGTATGGAAGTTAACAGAATTTTAAGTTTAAGTATTTTAAGGGGGGGGGGGGGGGGGGTGGTTGTCACAGGCAAATTTCGAGAATTTTTTTTAACGGGGGGTGAAATTTTTTGGT
>JARQSV010000391.1:561317-573769 GCA_030142285.1 Calameuta idolon
GAATTTTCGACTTCCGTTCGACGGAAGTTCGCGATGGCTCAGTGAAAATTGACGAAATTTCATGAAAGCTGGAAATTAGGATTTTTCGAAATTTTATTTTACGACGAGGTCAAGTCGCGAATATCTTTTTTTTGGAGATTTTTGGTGAAAAGTTCTGCCTGCGTTCAATTTTGACGTCTAATGAAAATTGAGAATATCATTCTATTGGATTCTAAGAGGAATCGACGCAATCGTCACGGACTCTTCGTTTTTCTCTCAGAATCTTCGCGCAACCGTAACGACGATATCGAAATCCGTCGTTACGCCGAACGACACTTTTTTTTTTTTCTCCAAACAGTCTTTCCAGGACGATTACGAAACATGAAAATCAGAATCAACTTTCCCACCGCGCGAATCAGTCTGTCTTAAATCAACGATCAAAATTCCCTAGACGAAATCATAAATCGATACGATCGGTAAGCTTATCGCATCGATAATAAAATTAATAAAAAAAAAACAGTACCTGAAGAAAATAAAAAAAAAATTACCTAAATTCACCATAAACTGTCAAACCCTTAAGAAAGTAATGGTTACCAACACAATAGTTTGTAACCAAAAAAAAAATACCATAATTGCGTTATCATAACCAAACCACGTGAAGCAAACGTAAGGACAGGTTATTGAAAAAAAAAAAAAAATTTTCCTAATCATCACGACTAGATTGTCACTAAAAAAAAAGTTACTAATGATTTCTTACGAGAGAACATAAATTAATGTTCGATTGATTAGCCAAACCACAGCGAAAAAACAAACACCCAAGTCACAGACACTTGTTCAATCAGTAAATCAAATGAAAATGATTTTTTAAATTTTGTTCCAAAAGAATCAAAAAAATTTTCTCCCGAAATACGTCGTAAATTATCGAAATCTTTTTTTTTCTTTTCGAAACAGCAGATTACACTGGCACAACAGAATGTAGGTTACAGTGCGGTAGGATAGCCAAGCCACAGCCAAGCAACGAAGCAACCGAGCAGGCAGGCAGCTGACGCGGCGGAATCAATATTGTCATACATATAGATATATAAAGGGAATAGATATCGTGACGTAGGCGCGTGCTGTTCGGTTGCTAACGAGTCACCCGTTATAGAGCCAATCTCTCTGTTATGTCTTCCATGGCCGTGGCTAAACCCATTGATCGTCGTATGACTTTCTCGCTCTCGGTCCGTAACGATCAAGACGGAGAAAGAAAAAAGGATTTTTTTTAGCGTCATAATCAAAAATTAGCATTATCGTGTAATCAACCATTTTTTTTTAATTAATCAACAACGTTTTTTCGATTTTGTAAATAAGGTTAACCTGGTTTACTGGCTGCACCAGTACCTACTGGCTATCAGCAGATCCCGGGTCACTGCTATAGGCTCAGGCCTGGGATCGATGCCAACTATATTTTTGTGTGTGTTTGTATATATATATTTAGGATCATTCACATACGAATGATCGACAGTGATGGATCATGTGTGAGAGTGTGGACAGTGTACCAAAAATAATTTTTTTTTTTGAATATCGAAATTCTAATTTTGGATTTATTGAAATTTTTTCGTAAGGGTTGGTACATCTGGTGTAATTACGAAATCTATAGTAAATCGATCTAGTAATTTTCAATTATCGGTCTATCTGACCAATCAGGAAAAGTTACTAGACTCGTATGAAATTTCGTGTCAGCACCGACTAGTTACATTACGATATATTTTTGTATAAATATATTACATTATATCAGCTTATCTCAAAAGCAACAGCCAATCCGTATGAGAAATTGATACTCGAAAAAAAAAAAAAAAAACATCACTGCAGCACCAGAGAAAGAGATCATTAGGGCTGACCTACAAAAAAAAAAATTCCGATAGACTTATCAGGGTGTTGTTATAAAAAAATAAAAACCGAACGATCGATAAAGATATATTAATCGTCAATAGGCAAATTTATCATTTTTAACGCGAAGCGCCGTATCGTCCTGTCGACGATCGATCGGAATAAAAAAATGCATTGTATTTTCTGCTCTGACGTTGCAACGTCAATACAGTGCATCGCCACGTGCATTGAGCGATGCACTTATCGTTTAGCCAGTCTAATTAGATTATCGAAATACAGTGTACTGGTAATGAGATCAGTGTTGCGAACGTACATGGTCGCTATGACGTCAAACAATAGAGATTCTCTCTCTCTCTCTCTCTCTCTCTCTAACGCAATAAGACGTACCAAAGACGGTCCTGCAGACATTCAGGAAGTGCATATCGGCAAGGTCCACCAACTCCATCACGGTCACTGAGTCTGTCCACGCAGTCGTGCCAACCTAACCTCACTTACCTAGCATGTCAACCCAACCAATCTGCGTGCCATCTAGACTCCCAAGATCGTACCATAAGAAAAGTGGTTCCAGGACCGGACCAAGTGGTAGCACTGTAGCTTAGTATCCAGCGGCTAGGCTTTACTTACCCCCAGGTTGCCACACGGTGGATAAGGGGCCCTGGGCAAAAGTGCGGTCGGCGATAAAAGCCTGGCCGACTGCCTGGAACGGCCGGGCCTGGCGATCCTGAGAAGTTGGTCGATGCCTGGCACGGGGGTACCCTTATGGCTCACGTCGCGAAAGGATACTGCCGGAGAGTAATGGGAATCCACGTTACTGGTCCAGGGAGGCTGTGAACGTAGGTTAGGTTACCTTTTCGGTATTTATATACCGAGGACTGTATACATGTGTACTCCGTGTAGAATATCATGAAGAATTAAAAAGAGAGTATAGTCTAGGCAGTGCATCGGGGCGTCGCGACGCCTATTCACCCTCTCGTACCGTCGTAGGTATCGTGTGTATATGTATATATATACAGACGTCAGCGTCGTGCGCGCCGATTGGCAAGCCACGCGGCGATGTAGTGGGGAGAAAGTGAGGGCCGGTGACGCCGGTGAGGACGCAGGAGGGACGCAGGAGGGACGCAGGGGAGACGCAGGAGGGACGCGGCGTCGCCTCTTGCACCAAGTAGCAAAGTCGCGCTCCGCTTCAGATCGTTTCGGCCCGCGAGCCTGGCAGTTGCACGTTCAGGCTCTTTACGATTCCTCGTGAGGTGGGTGACTGCGGCCTCTCTCGATGCACCCTTTTGGTGCACTCGCTTGCACTTTGCACCGCGGTTCTTCGTGATCGTGTATCGCGTGGTTACTATTTTTTTTTTTTTTTTGAAATTTTTTAACATTCGAGTGTTACGTTGACTGTTTTTAGTTTTGAGAGAGAAAAAAAATATTTCTTTATGGGACCCTGCTGCGGTCTGATATATCGCTGCATTCTTGGGTCGCGGGTGTCACGTGACAGAAGTGCATTGTTTTTTGCGATAACGGCTTGGGTGCAGTTTCACGTGTGCTGGAATTGCGGACGGTGACTATGATCAGGTGACAGGAGCACGTTTCTTGTTGGGATATATATATATATATGCACAGGAAGATTGTTGTTGTTGTTGTACCGGACTCGTAAGGAAGGTACGGTTGTTTTGTTGTACGTTGATTTTTCTTGTTGTGGTTGTTTATTGGCGCTAGTGGGAATCCGATTGGCTTGTTGCTGCGACAAAATTTTGTGCGCGTACGTCCTCTCCTAGTGGTACCAACGGATATATTTGGACGCGCGTTTAATTCTGGTGGCTGAGCGGATTTCTTGCCGATGCATTTGCACTTTTTGTTTTTGTTCTTTTTGTTTTTTTTGTTGTTTTTGTCGCGCAATCGTGACTTCGCTGGAATTGCGTTAAAGTCGACGAAACGATCCTTCTCGTTTCGGGAATTGCGATGAAGTGAAAATTTTTGTCGTAAATTTTCCTGTCGATCGTCGTTGTTGTTGTTGCGCAATGTGATTTTCTTTGTATGCCAAAGCAAATTGAAATTTAGTCTCGCGCTTCGTCAATTGGCTCGGTTACCGATCGCTAACCTTTTCTTGGACGGAGGAGTATAAGAAAAAGAGAGGAAAGAAAGAAAAAAAAAAGAAGAAAGCAGGACGCCATCGTAACCGACCCGTTACCAGGTGAAAGAGCACAGAGCCAGAGCATGAAACTCAGTGACTCAGAGTTCAAGTATCTTCTGTATAGAGACGCGTGACGGGCCTTTCTTTTTCTTTTTCGTTTCTTTCTTTCTTTTTCTTTATCTTTATTACTCCTATACTTCTCTCCTTCTGTCGTCATCGGTTTCAGGCGGCGCTCGGTAACGCAGTGTGGATTCTCGAGATCCCGTTGTGGAAAAACAAAGGAGGCCCCGATAGAGAGATTACTTCTTTCCTTCTTGTACTTCTGAAGTCGTGCGGATTCAAAACAAAAGAGAGCAAGATAAAATATACGTGCAAAGACAGAGGCACGAGCAAGCATAACGTACTGGTAGGCGGATTCCAGTGAATCGTATGGAAATACCAAGTGAACTGTTACCGCTCTTGTTATCTGTCGACGATGTGACGAATTTCTCTTTCTCTTTTTTTTTTCCTCCCCCCCTATAAACTCGCAAAAAAAATGCCGAAGCTTTCGAAAAATTTATACGCTCGCCCGTGTTGCTCGGGTCGACGATACGTCTGTTACGTTGAAGATTCGCCCTAAAAATATCCTGACCTCTCGTATCAATCTGCTCATATTTACGCGTCCTGATCGTCACGATCGTCGTTATCATTCTCGATTGGTCTTTCGCGAAGCTTAATAAATTTTTATTCTTCCTTCGCGTAAAATGTCATTGAAAAAAATATATTTTCGATTACACCTTGTATATGGTACATTTTGAATATACAATATGTACGCGCAACTAGCATATAATAAAATATTTAAAATATACGTAATATAGGAATATATTTTTTTTTTTTACTATATTCTATCGATTTAACATTTTCGTGAAAATTTTTTTTTTCAATTTTAATTCAAACATCTCGACAAATTGAATTTCGCGGTGCAAGGATGTCACGTGGTTCTGACACTTCTTTGAATTCTCCTATCGGAATAGGCTTTCCTTTGGCATAGCTGTAATACCAGCAATTACAGATATAACGGGTGACACGTTTCACCGCGAAATAGGTAAACCTCGGGAAATCTAATCGCTAAATTGACTTCCGTCACCGTCACCACAGTCGGTGGTATCACGAAATTTTCCTGCCGCCTGTACCACGTGACTTTCCCGCACAAAATTACTACGTAGCAAAGACTTTGCTCCGTTTCGAGCTATGCTCCAAATTAAATTAACAGACTTTTCGTAACGCGCGTACACGTCGTTTCAAAAGTGGCTGTTCGTCGCTCCCGAGGCGTAGACTAAAAAAAAAAATAGATTTTGAAAATAAAAATAAATAATTAAAATCGTCCCGCACCGTTACAAGAGTCTATGAAACGCAAGAGAAAAAGGTGAAGAAACATTATTTCATTCCTTATCAGAAATTATATCGCGTTTCAACCAAACTTGCACGGCCCTGTAGCGTCAATGGACGAAAATTTATCTCTGGCACCGATCTAAGCTGTACAATGCCTCCAGACCCTACGTAAATACCGACCCGGTATATATAAGTTATATATATATATATATACATAACGATACCGAGGACCAATGAAAGTGCAGATATATCCCGTTTCAAGCTGGATCCTATTGCATTATCGTAAATACCAATAAGACTGAAGTCGATGACTAAACGCTTTGGTTTTCTTCGATTCGTAATGAATTAAAATATACGAACATCCGGTTCCGGTTTAATTTTTTTATTTCGTCATCCGGCGCCGTTTTTTTTTTTTTTTTTTTTTTTTTAATAGCGAGCTCTTGAGAATCGCGGAAATTTTGAAAAAAAGCTCCCTTCAACCATTTTCCATCCTCTTAACAGGTCAAGGTCTTCGGGAACTTCAAAGCGGCCACTTTGGCTCGGGCCGGAAGTGGACGTGGCGGCTTGAATTAATGACGTCGACTTAGTTGTCTTCCGGTCTGAGATTTATCCTTGTACATGCGCATGCGCGTTACGTATACTTAAATATATACATACAGGGTGTCCAACTTAATTGGCTCAGTCTGTGTGCGTATATGGAATAGGTAAAATTCGAAGTCGAATTTGACTAGCAAATATACCGGGTGGCATATCTCTGTTAATTAGCGTTCTGGGTACTAATTAATTAGTATCACCTTAGGGCCCCGGAGATAATAGGACGACGGAAAAAAAAAATGTATACGTAAAAAATGTTGATCTTACGAAATTTTATTTTTTATATTTTATCAATGATCTTTACATTTTTATTCGCCATCCTTTAGATTCTTACGAGTCGACCGTTTTCTCTCCCTTTCGTCATAATTACAATCAGGGGCTGGACCGATACTTAACAAATGGCATTTTGTCGGTCGTCTTAAAAGCTTCTCGAAATAAATACGTCGCGTAACGCGATGTTCCAAAGATAAAGTGTTTTCCAATTTTCCTTGATTTTTTGGACTCGCGCCAAAGCACAGTCGCTATTAGAAGCTCGTCCATCATTCCTTGGCTGTTTCCTAAATCAGAAATATATATATATATATATATACATACATGCATATACAGTAGCCCCTTCACCAAAAACCCCCCAGTGATTCTCACGATCGATAATTCGATTGAAAATTTCAATTAAATAAAAATAGACTCTCGGGTGTCAAATTTTGAGTTTTATGAATTTTGCAAAAAAGAAAAAATTTTTTTTCATTTTTTTCTCATACATTTTTTTAACTCGATCCTTTCACCAGTGGAGAGCTCGATTCCTGATTAGAAATTTAGAGGCGTAATCAGTGTCATTCCGGTCGCGAAGTGATTCAGTGATTTATCCCCTATTCAATGTTATGCCCACCGCTTTGGCATCTTCATGGGTTTTTTTTTTTTTTAAATTAGACAAAGAAACTAAAACTCCATGGGAATTGCCCTGTTTACATTTATTTGACTTTTCCCACGAGATTGACGTGTATCGATAAGGTAAACAAAAAATTGACAATCACCAAGAATAATTCTCACGGTACGGATAGTTATTTTTATCGAGGAAAAAAAAAATGAAAATGGCTGCCTTGGACGTTCTCCTCCTGCCTCGGTCCTTCGGTATATCGACGGGTAGCCGATTCAAGGCATCAATCGGCGCCATTAAGCCAATCGCGGCTTACGTAATTTCTAATATGTCTCTGAACGTCTAATCGGATATTTCCTCCGATAACAGGGACTGCCAGATTTTGGGTGTCCGTAACCTTAGAATTGTCTATCCTCGTCTACTCGTCTCATCAGCAATGAAAATTTTCCAAATTAACCTACGAAAATAATAAACGTGAAAATTTTATAGTGAATATTTCGAATTCTATACTGAATACCAACCGTGTCAATTATTGGCTAAAGAGCGTCAGCTTTTTAGGTTATAGTTATATCTTGGAAAGACTAGCGAAATATTTCACTCTGTCAAATTGGTACTGGTCAGGGAGGCTGGGACGGACTTTTTGTTTCCTTCTGAAAATAGCGTGACCTGCCACTAGAGCACTTAGAAGCATCTTCGAGGATATATATATATATATATATATTGCACTAGGTGTATAAGAAGATAAAAAAAATGTGTCACTATGAATATGTGATGTGGTGCCTGACGAAAAATTTGGAAAAAATATTAAATAATTTTTTTTTCCAAATTCTCACTTTGCAATAATTAAATAACGATTTTGACAATCGCCAATTGATTTCGTGAAATTTTGCTATTTTTATTCGCGATCGTAACTACTGGCGATGGAATTGTCAATTTTCGAATCAGTCGCACACGTGAGTTATCTTTTTTTGATAACAGGCCTCGTGTGTTTATGTTGTTCACATACGTGCTTTATCCATATGTTAACACAGGTCAGGCCGGATGACCCATAGATTTTTTTGAAATTGGTTTTGAGCGCACAAAAAATGGCCTTTCCTCTGCCATATAAGGAATTTCCGAATTAATTCTCGAAATTTTTTTTCCACAATTTCCAAAATTTATGCAGTCTCCGTTGCACTCGCGTACTTAAGCTCGTATCACATGTCGCCACGAACGCATCGCGTCCTGCGTGACTTCGCGTTACGTGCACGAACTGTACGTGACTGATAATACCAACGCACAGATACGACAGAGAAAAAGGCTGAAATATATCGCGTAAAAAATTTTTGAGTGAAATTTCCCCAAAAAAATAGTTTTCGCTCATAGTGAAAATTTTATGGGAAAAAAATGACGTCACGGAAGGTAAAAATTGTCTTTTCAATATCATATCTTTATGCGCTAGCGAAATACGTCCTGGTACGGATATCATGTAGGTGGCTTGTTTACATGGGTGTAAGGAAAGATAAGGCAGAAATCGACTTCCGGTTTCGACGTTAATACATGGTTCGACCTAAATTACGACCCTTGTCTATATACGTATATATATCGACCAAGAATTCCGATGAAAATTTTTTTCTTCAAATGTCAACCGCACTTCATAAGAAAAATTTTGAATTATTCATTCTTTAAATTTTATAGTCGATTCGATTCGATCCACGATGATCGATTTTAATCTATCGATCGATCGAGCCAAGGATATATCTTTGACAATTTGACCACCGAATTGGTCACCCGTGACCGGAGATTGTTTCCTCGGTGGGTCCATGATGGTTATCAGCGAGCGGAGTGCTTAAAAAAAAAATTCCCTTATCACTCCCAAAGAGCATAATCTAAATCTCTCGTGACAGTCGACGTGTTAATAATTATTGTTGTGATGAAAAATTTAATCAATTTTCATTCCCATAGTGCGTTCGTATTTGATAGATAAAAGAAATATACAAATTAATATTTTTTTTTATTTCACGGAAAAACATTTATTTAACTTTATATTCAATATACATATATATATATGTATATACCATGTATTATTATTCCTTAAAAAAATTCACTATACTTTAATCGAAGAAAAAACATTACGCAATGGAGATCGACGTAAAATTTTGTCATTGGCAACATTTCCGCACGATCGATTTCCCGTCCAGTGTCCTCGGCCGTCCATTGGTCCGTAAGAAATCGGTATTGCCGTTGAAGCGAAAAAAGAAAAGGCATTGCCAAAAGTCAAAGAAAAAGACAAACTTGTAGCCATCGACTAAATTCTTTATGGTGTCTCCTAATGAGGACGATTATTTGACGTCAGCCTCACAGAAGTAACGATATATTCAAAATACATTAAAACGCTCAATTAAATGTATATAAAATATATAAAAATATTTAATTATGTTTATTTATATTTATAATATTTTTTCAGAGTTTAAAAATATTTTTTTTTTTTTATACGAATTATATATTTCCGTGGCTGATATTATTAACTCTTAAAAAGACGGTCACCCGTTACATCCAATCTTCATTGAATACATTCCCCCGATCCCCACTAAGAATCACGCGTTTCCCTATTTTTTTTCCAATCCCGTCTATATCGCGCCTTTCGTCATTTCCTCCTTTCCTCGTACTGAATAATTGACACAACGATGTAGGTCGACATATTTATTTCACGAATATATCCGTATATACCTTATTGGCTCGCTTGATCGATTCGCGTATAGTAAAACAATACGTCACGCGAAATGGCTCATACATATATACGGATATATAAATGTATGGTATTTTAGGGTCATATATATATATATATACATGGTGTATATACATATATATATGTACCAAGTACGTGTCTCCATATGGACATCTGGTACGTGTCCAGTTCATATGTTCAAGACCTTCCCGTAGATACAAGGTAAAATATGGCAGGTTAGCACACGTAACCTTTTGCAGCGCAAAATTTCAGCCTAACCGATATCCGTGGTTGGACCTTTTACAGTGAAAATGTCAAGCAGCCTCCTGCGCGGGCGTCCGTATATTTCTTTCTGCCAGAATCAGTAAGTGCACACGGGTATTTATACGAAACGTGCGAGACGGTGTTGTGTTATAAATAAATGAGTGTAAGAATCGGGTGGGGGTAAAAGTTTGCGCATGCGCAGCAGTTACGATCGCTGTTCGCTCCGTCGGGGAAGCGTCGCGAAAGTAATTCCGACGGGAGCTTACGATCGTAGCGACGTCGTTATGCATTTTGGCTTTAGTAAACTCGCCAATTATCTTTAACGACAATGAAAACTTAGCGTACGGCGTCCCCCCGAAGCGTCGAAATTAATCAGTACCGACTTCCTAGTTGCCCGCGGACCTTGGTTACGCGACGGTCGTACGTGCTTGTCGTTGCGTGCTAATTGTCCGCGTAACGATCACGGCAATTAGTGGAGTTGTTTAATTAATAATTATAATTACTCCAAGGGACAATTTGCGACAGGAATTTAATGCCGTGTCAAATCATATCTCCACGGGAGAGACATTGGTCGTGGATGAAAATCGAATTCAGCTTCTGGTCGGCCATATTGGATATCTTGTTAGACGGATGCGCGCGCATCGACAACAAACCGTTAGGGCATAAATTAAAATAGTTCGCTGCGGCTGAGTCGGTTTCGTGAAGACGCGCGAAGTGGGTTAAACGAATTCACGTAATTTACACGGCACGCGATTCTTTCGTTTAGTTCTGCTCTTTTTTTTTGTTTTGTCTGTATTCGTCATTCGCCTCTTTCGCACTCCTTTGGCAGGGGGATTATAAATTATGGCCGTCCGCCATATGTCGTTCTTGTTTGTTTTACTCGTAAAATTATTAATGACACTTTTTTTTTTTTTTCGTATTCTTGACGCGATGATTTTTTCTTTTTTTTTTCGAGTATATTAACCTCGAAAATTTCACTTCTATTTTTCACGTCAATGCGTCATTCCTCTTATGCTAATTTTCCCGACGGTCTCGAGACCTTCGAGAAACCCTCAAATGAAGTCGAGTGTTTCGACTACTTTCAAGAAAAAATTATTGATTTTTTTTTTTTCTCTTCTTTAATCCCCTCCATGATCTCATTCATTATTTCTACTCCGGTTAAATGAGCCATCGTCGATATATCAGAATTCAAATAGCGTTTTCACTTTCGCACGGTTTCTCACAGAAATTACGGGAATTTATAAATCCATATCAGCAACCGCGCTGGTCTGTCTAATAAAAATCTGTTTGTGTTTCGCATAAAAATCAACCAGAGCAGCACTGTCGCGCCTCGTTGAACTTGGGCTCACATATACATACATGAATATATATATATATATATAAGGCTTTAACCATATATGAAAACCAGGTAGAACAAAATTCACACCAGAGTAAAACAGACACGAATTTCTCATATTTCCGAACGCTTTGTTTTCGATGTCACTTTTTTTTTTTTTTCATTTTCTATTTTGATTATCCCCAAGCCAGCCGCGTCTCGTGATCGTCCCAGGACCACTTTGCGAAAATAGAACGTCGCCGCAGGAATTCACACGCGTTAACGCAAAAATAGATCAGAAGACACTTCTCGGGACGCCGTTGGTCCGGGGTAAATGATCTCTGAGAAATTAAGAAGAAAAAAAAAAAAAAATTTTTTTTCCCCTCCTTTCGAAACGAAGACATTTCACAGTAACAGTGGGAAATTTAATTCAAATTTTCGCCGCACCTTGTAATTTTTTTTTCAAATTTGAAAAAAGAAAAAATCGTTACCAGATACCCATCCAGTCTGGATATTTTTCTCCAGTAAAAACTACTGTAACAAATATCGGTAACTGGACTCGTTCAGTCATTCACTTCGTAACCGATCGTAAAAACGTGTTATGATTACAGCAAACGAAACGATCGGTTCGACAATAAAATCTCACGAGTAAAACGTCCCACTGTGCTTCACTCGTACGTGTCTTGTAAGTCGAGGAATGTGCCTGGTAACGTTTTCGAATTGGTTGCGCGTACGCAAATACAGATGGCAGCACTGTCGGAGATTAATACGGGTATAAACTCTATAACTCTATATAGAGGGTGAACCGATTGAACGTAGAAAGAGATTGGCATGGCGTGGTGTACGAGAGCCTTATAAAGGGTGAACGAAAGATGATTAATGAGGATAAAACGAAAAGTTTTATAGATCACGAGATTATCATTATTATTTTCAAAGTATTTATCCGCAATTCCATATACCAGTTCTTTGCGTTCCAGACACCCTGTATAATCTCATAACTTAACCAGACCAACCCAACCTCGTATATCCAATCAGTCGCAACATCCCTATGGAACTTGATCGATTTGAGGAAAAAAAAAAATATATCGATTGCCCGCAACTTTAAATTGGAATTCTAAAATCGATATCGTTAAAGTTTCGTTCACGCGTTTCCACTGTGTACTTTTAATGTTTTATTACGTAACATATGCAATCGACTTATGTCGTGTTCACACGTGTACCTGTGCCGCTGCTGAAGCCCTATACTGTGTTACATTGTATGTGTATATGTATATTAGCTATAACGTGATATATTACTAAAAGATTAAACCTAAGCGCCTTTCGTGTGTTACTCGTGCACGTAAGTGCACATATG
>JARQSV010000393.1:6635-46198 GCA_030142285.1 Calameuta idolon
GACTTTGAAGACTTTGATTATTTATGTCTACAGATGGTAAATGGATTGAAGCTGGTAAATCTCTGTTCAACATCTCAATTCTCCTACTCACTCATGATTCTTCATTTCTATATAGTTGCTGGGAATTAAACCTTCTCTAGAATCCAGTTCGGCTCTGTACCAATTCATATCATCCTCCATATTGAGAATCTGCAATGAGAATATATTCATAACTACTTTGATTAATGCTAAGCGTATATATCAATCTTCAATAAATGAAAGGTTTCTAAGATTGCAGTTTTGTATTACAAAAATTATATTTAGGCAATTCTCAAGGGTACCATAGTGTGTATTCAATTCGAACTATTTGCTTATCAGAATGATAAGATAATTTTGATGTATCAATTCATGCTATTATCATATATCGTATCAAAGTACTTTAGAAACCTCATTCTGCACGTTCTTGTATATGCTGGAATTACAGGAACTTTTATGATGTTAAGAATTTCATTCTAACTCTAGTCAATGTCTATTGTCACTTTTGGGATCATTGACAACCATTTACAGCATGAGATGCCAGTTCCTTTAGAGTAGTGGGTAGAAGAGTATAATTATTTCGGATTGGAATATAAATAGAAGTTTGCCCAGGCAGAAAATAGGTATGGCATAACGTGGACTAATTCATGTCTGTCAGAAGTTATGGTTCTTTTTCTGGGTCTATCTAAATAAAAGAATGACAGATGGTAAAAATATTATATAACTTATTCCAAATTTTTATTCAAAAATGCATATTACAAGATTTAATAACGACACTATTATAAGATCTCAGTTGTATTACACATCTCATAATCTATTCAATATAATATTCCATATGAATTTTTCATTAATTTATTTGCACATTTTCATATATCCTGGTACAGCAAAAGTAAAATATCAAAGTGTAAACATTCTTCCAAAATGTCAAAAGATAAACATAACAGAATCAATATAGTAGGATACAAATAGAAATACATTCGTTTTACGCTTACAACATTAACAATCGCCCAAAAGAAGGATAAAATGTTTAAATCTTCATCAGGAACATAAAAAAACATAATGAAATAAGAAAATCATAGTATCTACTGAGAACCCACGAAAATCTGTTTGCGTGGGCGATCAGGAATGAACGTAAATGAATATACTATAGCCAAATCGTATATCCCAAAATATAAAGGAAGTATGCTAAAAAATTAGCGTAATCGTGATCCCAGAGGTTGAAAATGTAGCAGTAACGATAAACCAGAAACGACTCTTGAACGAATACGAAGAAGTCGAGAAAGCAAGAGGATATGCATATCATGGTTTTTCTTATCAAACAGGGAAACGGCAAGCAGTAAGTCAGCAGACCATCAAGCATCCGTCGATTTAGAAACGTAGAATATGAGAAAGAGAAAGATAGGTCTCAAATCACTTGTTAAATTAGAAGCTGGAGGCGCGAATGTGCGTGGGCCGTGTCATTATTTACTTGGAAGAGCTATATTAGGCGATCGGCCAGTGGCGTATCTGTCAGAATACTTTTGAATAAAAAGGACAACTGGAATAACTCTAATATAATGTCCAAGAGTGATCGTCTCGACAAGCAGGATGAGATACGTCACGAGTGAATAGCTCAGGGCCGTTTCGAAGGTTCGGGATGGTGTCGGGGCGACGAACCCCAGACGATACTTCACGTGGCAGTAAACATAGAAAATACATGTCAAGTATTCTCTTTCAGCATAAATATATCATAATAGATAATACATATAAAAAGAAACAGGACTCACCTTCAATATCTGACTCCTGCGAAAACTGAGCTCGTCCTCGGCGGTTGCCGTGAAATCGTGTCTCGCTATCGCCTCCATTCTCGTTTTCCCTCGAGGGAGAGAAGATATATATCACAGCCCTGGCTCCGGCACTCTCCCGACCACCTTTGTCCACCGATCAAAACCCCCCGTTATTATTTTGCTCACTTTGCTCACTGCCCGAAGCCGTTCCCTATTCTCCTCTTCCTTTGCTCCAAAACCACCACACTCCACCGACTCCCCTTTCCTCTCTCGCTCCTCTCTCGTTTCTATAATATTCCCTTCGTCTTCACCGTCCTCGACACTCTTCTTTTTCTTCTTCTATTTCTTTTTCTTCTCTCGTTCCACGAGCCTCTCTCTGGGTCTGGCCTGGTCTGGCCTCTTGTTCCACGGAGAGCCACGTATCGCGCACTCCTGCTTTTCTTGCGTTTTCTGACCGCTACACTCTTATCCTGGCAGTATCCTTTGTCGTATCTATGACACCTTTAGCGACCGACTATCACGAGCATCTTATCGATACAATGTCGAGTTCCACGAGTCAGAGGTTATTGCCAAACTGTCAAAACTCCAGGGCGATCACGCACTCGCACTGGAATCCATCGCTCGTCTTATCAGACATTACACTCTCCTTTCTGCCTGTACTCTGTGGTGGCACTGTTGATCACTGCGCATGCCCTACTGCGCAGCGCGCACTCACTTCGATTCTTCCTCAAATTCCACAGCCACAAAAATATCACCAGACTCAACGAAAATACCTATCTTATGGAATTTCACAGGTTTATGGATGGATTCACGCGATACGTGTTGACCGCTTAAAATAACCGTTAAAACTGAGGGAACACGCGTGGAAGACGGCACTACTTGCGCTTCGCGGAGTCTGCGCCTGCGCAATGAATACCAAGCAGGATCGGCTGTGCTATCGCCATTTCATTTCCCAACCTCCTGAACTCTGTCACGATATCCCGAGATATTCAAATTGCTCCTTTGGCGAGATCGTAACTTGGAATTGCGAGGACTGTGTAATGTCTGGACTATTACTTTTCCTTATTTTTTTTTTTTCAGAAAAAGTACCAACTCAGATTGTTAAGGCGGTTTCGTACCAGTATTATAGAGCGTCACTTATTTCAACTAGTCAGGACCGAGCAACGTTACTTGTTTCAACAAACAAGAGGATCTTACTCCATATGTCTGTTCCTCTACATCGCCTCAGATCTCTGCATTGCCCGCCACGATATAAACCATAGGAGCTGCGAAGTATTCACTTCCATCAGGGTCCAAGTGAAGGGCTTGGCCATGGCGGAGGGGCAGGGCGTGTCGAAAACTTGAAATACGTGACGCGAAATTCTTGAAATAAGTGACGCAGTTGAAATAACTGACGTTACAATAAGTGACGTTTTACTGTACATACAAGAACCGTAAATCACGGAACTTGGTATTTCGACCTGGCAACAAGTATCGACAGACACAAATTAGCATGTGATTCTTGCTGATTCCTTGTCCGAGATATGTAAACTGTGACGCGCAGTGAAAGCAAAACCTGACGACGAAGAAGCATTCTCAAAAGAATCCAGAAAAGACCTTTCTCTTGCTGCACCATCTTTCCTAGAACAAAGAAGCCAATTCGAATGGCTTTAAAAGGACATAAGGATGCACCGGAGATAGTACTAGAGCATATTTAGAGTACAATAATAACGTTGGGAGATACCAAACAGACTGACGTGTGTGTTTGGCAAATAATACTACGAGTGTATCATGCGTTGCACACATGGCTCACGTACCTGTGTAGTTCTATGTTAGTTTACAAAATATTTAAATGAATCACTTTAGCCTTAGCAATATCGTTTAATATTCGCAAACATATCAAGACTTTGATTGGCATTAGTAATACGGTCTCCAGGTAGAATTTCGACGGCCAATGGAGAGCGTGTATGGGAATAAAATAAAAAGAGAAGCCCAGTGAGTGAGTCGATCGACGAAACGAGTAATATGAGTGCGTTGGTGCGTTGTCCGAAAAGTAGGTAGAGAGATATATATATATATATACACACACACAACGACGAAGAGAAGCTGCTAACTGTAAACGCAAATATATAGAACATAATTCCATGTCACGTTATATAGGTATTTTCAACGTTCACTGATGATAATGACACTCGTGAAGGAGCATATGAGGTTGCTTACATAATGGATAATATACGAGTGCATTGTTTATTTGGGTTATTGTCGCTTTTATTTGCAAAACTAGCGCAATGCCAGGAGGCACTGATGTTTTTAGGACAGTGGCTAGTCGAGCACAGCCAGGCGTAGGGATACATTGGGCGTTAGCGCGGAAATTGAATTACTTTTGTGCAGCTGCATCTTTTCTACCAAACAAAAAGGAAGGCTGAAACGTCATTCGAGATAATATTAACGAACAAAGACCTTCCACTGTATCTCCAGGTAATGAAAATCGTCGGTATACAAGAACCCTGCATTGACAAAATCCAAAGTCTAGTTGAAACTGGTAGAAAGAATTTTCATAACACGTACCAAAATCCTTTATGAGACTGACACACAGCATCACTGCCAAACACGCATCCGTTTCCTGTCCCGAATTTCCGTGTGTGCAATAATGGCTATCCGCCCACGGGTCATAATGAATTAGAAGCTTCGCATGGTAGCCGATCCATTAATGCACGACAACAAAGCCTCTGCCATTGGTAATAAAGAAACAAGAGAGGAATGAGAATCGTGAAACGAGTAAGGTTATGTATCACAAGTTACAGGATGAGAAGAATGAGAGCCGTTCGTAAAGCTTTATTTACATTGTCAAAGGTTTATCCGGCGCCATGCTGCATCCATCTGTTAATATCTAAATAACGTCGTGCTGCTGGCCTCTGTGGTATTAATCTTCGGCTGTCCTTGGTACGACCTTGGCCGATGAGTCGATTCGTTATCGAGTCAGAGTGGTCATTGTTACCGGATTACCGTTACGCCTAATGGCCACGACTGAGCCTGGGTAAACCAATTGACCATCGTAATATCCAAACAAAGAACGGTGATGATTTTAAAACGCTATACATACACGATCTTGGATATTTTCTTTACGCGCCGCGCAGACACCTTCCTCGAGGGTTCCTACGCTAAAACAAAGCCCTGGGCGGAAATATAATTCCGTATCTGTCCTCCGGTGTCTGAAGAATGACGTGGAGCGTCCTCACTGCAGACGATACTTCCCTCGGCTACGTACACTTCTACTTGTATACGGTACAACACGGTGGACCCGTCCTCTCCCGTGTCAGGAGAGATGAAAGGCACTCGTCGTTCTACCTCAAAGAAGAGAAGCGGAGGACCCTTACAGACAATGGGGACGAGTACATATGACGGGCGGATTGGTTCCTTGCAAATACACCAGGGGATATCGGAGCCTTGGTCCGTCACTGGAATTTTTCTTATTTTCGTTGCACCTCTGTCTTTTCCTTGTCTGATTTAGCATACCGATATGAAATTTCCATGATACTTATACACCGTGGACTCATATAAAAAAGGGACGTACTCCGGTAACTCCAGTGGAAAGAAAATCAGAGAGTCAGATTAATCGTGGAACGACTATAGACGAATTTTCTGAGGACTCAGCCCGGACGCAAGTGACTCATGATTCTTGATCAGCTTGAACGATGGCGAGAGGATAACCGATGGAGTGTACACATTCTGATTACGTATACGGTTGACGTCTGGCGCAACACTTCACGTCCTGTCCGTTGTTTCCAGCCAGTGAGAATAGCAGGAAAACAAAGCCTATCAACATCAATGGTAAGTTTCTTTGACAGAGGGTGTATATCCATTTGGAGTTCGCTCAATTTTATCTAGTCGCTTACTGCAGTACCTTTACTTGCAGATACTTCGTCGTCACCCTGTATATATAATACAGTGACAAACTTGTATGGAGGTTAGGTACTCGTGAATTGTATGTACGTTTAGGTTTTATTCTTCTTTAAACTGTCTTTATCCACGTTCAAGATTCTTATGACCACGTACGCCAGTCTTTCTTGGACCTATCGGACAGCATCCATATGCGGACGAATGAATTCACGTGCAGAAGGAATAAATTTTCCAATTACCAACTGACGTCTACATCCACCTTTGCTCAGGTTGCACACGCTGTACATACATCACGTGCATAATAGTCGCTACTGGTGAGGCTGAATTAGCAGAGATAGGTATTGTCACGCATTAGTGCCCGCGACGGACTGCTCTTATGTACAGGGTGGGAAATTTGAATTCCATGAAAAATTACGTGCGCAGTCGAGTCTTGCTAGATATTTGCTCAGGATTACTGGGTCTTGGTAGGCTCCCGTATGTAATTCAGATTTTTGCGTGAACATACCGTGGTCTTATTATTCCGCAACAATTCATTTATATTTAGTGGACGTTCAGGTAATTCCATGTTGTAACGGTTCTTGATCGATCGGTAGATTAACAAGACCCGTTGTATAGGAAATGCTTTGGTGAAACTTACGGAGTTTAAACGGCTTTCCCGTGCAACACAGCCTTTCTTGGAAGACCATTCCTCCTGGCACTCTCTATACTGAATTTTTTTCTCTCGATACCGTTTTTATATTTTTATAAATACATTGCACTCGGTCATTGAACAGCTGACCGATTGATTTTATTCATTTAAATTTGAGATGTATTCCACGTACGTTTATCTCAATAAATAATATCTACCTAGGTATATGGGTTTGAAATTTAATTCATTGTACATGAATCCTTATGGAATACCTGACAGCCGGTTAATTATTGACGTATTTTATCGTCGCCATGACCGCCGGAAACTATTAAGGATACTCGGTGATCTCTGACACAATATCGAGCCTTTTTGCGACGAATGACTCACGTCCTAACACTTTTGTTCGAACAGGGAACTTCCCGTGTGCAATTTCCTGAAGCAAGATTCGCGCGAAATTCGAAATTGAAAAAATATTATACAGGGTTATTCGGAACTATTGTACCACCGGAGGATGGTCTACAATTGTAATTAATAGAAATCAAATGGACAAAACCATCTTTAGGCGGTGCAATACTCTTGAGTAACCGTGTATAGTAGTAACTAAAAATATTAATACTTGTATTGTCTACATTGAAAACGGTTCTCAAGGCTTTTTTTTTTTTTAGAAAAAAAAGTCAGCATGTAATTATCACTGATTCTACTGAAGCTTGGAGACAGATAATTGCACGTATTTTCCGTTAATAATAATAAATTTTAGGCTGAATTACAGCTAAGGAGAAAAAACATTTCGACAGCCGTACCGGATGTGCACAACTGTTAATTCTCATTATTAAGATCTAATACACTTGGAATAATGAACAAGAACGCAAAGCCATATACGCCTGCGCAGCATGATTTGCAGATTTAAGTCTTCCCGAGGAACAGATTAAGCCAGGTTCTGTCTCGCGCGTTTCTATTGAAGCTACTAGCGCAAACAGATGATATCGTAATATCCAGTCGCAACTTCAATCTTGATGGTTTCCTAGAGCCCAGTCTGATATGTCTTAGGAGTAACTTAAGCGCTGCACATCTAAGGTTAGGTCGATCGATGCTACCGTCTGGCTCAAACGGTCAGGAACGTTGAGTGAGGTTGCGGCCTACCAGGAAAATCCGATTTGGTGAATGTTCAGATTTCTCAGTACAGCCACGAATCAGTAAGCTTCAAGCACGTCGCCGGTTTCATCAATAATTTTGCCAGAGAGATGAATGAATTTTTTTTTGAGGTAAAAACTGTATTTAAAAACATCAACGTCATGCACCGATCTTCGACCGATCGATTTCTTTTCTGTTGCATAATTATACAAATCGTATATAAGTTATGTCAGTGACTTGAAATTATTATTAAAACAATGTAAAATTTCTGTTAGATATATCAACTAGAATTGCAGTATTTTTCAACAATCGAAACGTACGTCATGCGAGCGTCAAACGACAATAAAATTCAGGGATGAGAATGTAAGGAGAGTTCCGCGTTAGGAACGGGGCTTGACGTCATTCGCTGACGCAAAGAGAGCCCAGGTATATCTTTATAGGTTACCATTATCCAACGAGCAGTGGTTCAATACTGGATGTCGCTAAGTCACGGACAGATACTGTTGCACTGAATAATATATCTATAGAAACTATGAATATTTGTATGGTGAATGATTAAATCAGTATTGCCAGCCTTGAGCGATGTCAAAGGTACCGAATGACTTTCCTTAGATTGAATTTTAAATTGTAACGAAAAACAATTACAGTTTCATAAAGTTATTTTTAACTTGTTTCAGTGTTTCTTTCGATAAAGAAGTTGATGACACTTGACCCAGGCTCCTACTTGCAAGTGGCATTGACAGGTGCTGCCTCTCTCGGTGGAACTAAGCGCACCGTCGGTATTGCAGAGTCCTGCTAAGCACTGTCGACACTTTCGTCGATTCAAATTCTCGCGTACGAAAATAAACAGAAACAGAACGCCTCGTGTTTACGGAACGTTGTAACAGGTGTTTTCCGCATCTGGAAGGGAGGATTCACAGGTGGTACCAAACGCAACCATGCTGCTGAGTTTGTATGACTGATTAGAAAAAGACACGATCGAAGTGTCAGAAGATTTTTTCAGCACCAATTTGCTCATATAATAAAAATGACAATCCTATCTATATGGTTAGAAATTGATGACTCTAGTGAAAACGAGTCAGCTTGTCAATTTTCTGTAAAAACTTTTTCATCGAGAAACTCTTCAGCCATATCAGGTATGCTTCGGCTCTCTACGTTGTGTACCTCTCTTACAGCGGAGTATAAAATTCTAAAGAAGGGTCCTCTTTGTGTGCCCAAAAGTTAACATAGTTCACCCTTACCAGTTTCTCCTAAACACCTGCAGAAGTAAAATGGTTGGACAGGTGCGATCCTGTGTCTGTTCCCTGGAGTTAAGCATGCAAGTACACCCTGGCATATCCACCATTTTATAATTTCTTCGTAGTAGCTTTTGCATCAGTATCTAACGTAGCAGCGGAATAATAAATTCAGCTATAGTAAAATGCGCCGATACGATAAAAATATCTTTATTGAACTAAAGTAGCAACTCAATTGTCCCCGGTCGACGTTCCTCTTACTCTATCGACTCCTGTGTTCTTATCTCTAGAATACGTAATTATTATATATGTATATATATATATATATAACATTTCTATACATGCAGTATCACAGCCATACCGTTCTCCTGCGAAAGTCTTATAAAATCGAAACGAGTAGTCGTCTCGTTTTCACTGTGCTGGCAGCATGAGTCAGTAAGAGTCGGGGCGAGTGCTTTAACAGCGACGGACTATAGACGAATCAATATGGTCTAAGTTTCGTTGGTTAATAAGAAGCGCCAGGCGGTATTCACGGTCGGGCTTCGGGACTCGAGACAACTACGGATCGCATCGCGCTTCAAATTCATTGCGTTTCCTGGCTGACTTTTACGTCAGGCTTATCGCGGTCTAGATGGCGAGAAAAATACGAAAGAGAGAGAGAGAGAGAGAGGAAAAAAAGAAAAAGAAAAAAGGCTACATGTGTCAGGCTATGCGTGGCCTAACTGGCTTGTTTCCAGGCCGTGCCGCAAGAGGTCAGGCGCTACGTTCTCCGAGGCCACACGACATGGATCGGTGACGTAAGAGTATAAAACCACTATAAAGGCCTCTCTCGGTTCATTAGTGTGAACTGCGGAGCATGGCATCCTCCATCCGCTGCTTATAAACTGTAACGTTCACCGCAAACTTCACTTAAAGTCACTGACTTAAATCCAATGAAAACCGTCCGACATCCATTTACGTTTCTACGTAGAGACTTGGACGCTCCGAGTTCCCAAGGTGCTTTGGCGTTTCTCGCTGCGTAGGAAGATAGAGAAGTTCTTGTCGGTGACCGAGTTCGAAGTCGAGTACAAGTAGATAAGGATGACTTTCGGGGTCGACTTCAGATCATAAGTCGTCGGTAAATCGTACCTCGACCAGATACGTACAATCGGGCGCTCTTAATTACCGACCGAATTCTTCAGTAACGCGTAAGGAAATTTTTAACCTCTCGACGTAACAAACACCAGGCTCTCGAACGTGGAGTGAAAATTAAAAAAGGATTAGATACCCCGCGACTACGGTACAGTCACTAATCACCCTCGTAATTATTAAACGACGAACGGTCGTTGAAACTAATTAAGTTCAATATCGAATTAAAAATACGTAAGAGAATATACATAGTGAGTCAGTGCCATCTGCTATGTGCATACGTACGTGCTCTATGGTTTCTCTGACCGGTAAAGTAGTCTACGTGGCTCTTTTTTTTTATTTACTTAAATTTAACACACCTTATATCTATATTACTGTGTACCCGAATACATTACCTACAAAATATCATGTGCCCTTCTCTTGAAAGAGAAAAAAAAACTTTCCCTCTCGACCATACGCAGACGCCTCGATATACGTCACGGTGCATGTACTCCTCTATGTGGAATACGAGAGCGAGCAAGAGGAAGGGATAAAGAGAAAAAATTTTTTTTAAATAAAGAAGAGACACACCCACGCGATTCTTCGTAAAAGCTCGCGTGCCATGAATACACGCCCATTTGTTTACCTGCATCGCTTTACGAATAGAACGCGTTTTTGTCTCTCTACTCTTTCCGTACTCCCGTCTCTCCTTATACTCGCTCGATCTTCATACCTACACGGCGCTCTTGAAGATAGTACGAGAATTAACCGCGATCCGAATGATTCACCGTCATCAAGAGCGACTCTGGCTTTCCCCTGTGCTCACTTAACCGGCATTCAGAATCTCGAATCAGCCAGCTCCGAGTGCCAGAACGATTCCCAGAAACAGCGACGCGGGATACGTAACAAGAAATAGCAATGCAGGTTATAATCAGTTAAGATATATAGCCATTAATTATAAATTTGTTATCGATCACTAATTAATACCAATGAGCATTTCTGTGGTAAATTAATCCTTAAATATATATCTATATATATATATATATATATGAAAGTAATATAGATAAATATTGGGAAACAATCTCTGAATGAAAATTTTTATCAAAACAACACTTTTATAACCTTCTCTCCTAATAAACTCGACTCTATACGATATTCATTTTCTCCGT
The DNA here is from genome assembly GCA_030142285.1 of Calameuta idolon. Taxonomy (NCBI): domain Eukaryota; kingdom Metazoa; phylum Arthropoda; class Insecta; order Hymenoptera; family Cephidae; genus Calameuta; species Calameuta idolon. The sequence continues at coordinate 17,566 of JARQSV010000393.1, forward strand.
CTCTCTCTTTCTTCTGCACCTCTCTCTCTCTCGAGCCAAAGGCTTCCCAATCTCGAACAGTCTTATCTAATCATACTCGAACACCCCAAGTCCTAAGCAACGCTGTGTGCCTCCAGTCTCCGATAAGACTTAACCAAGTGGCCAATAAGGTTTCGCGTAGCCAAGAACCGACGGATGTTCATTCCCAATGAGACCTCGGCACACTGACGCATTGCACGTGCATACATATGTACACGTAGCCAATAATCGCGGGAAAAATTCAAAAGCGGCTCTTTCTTTTTCCGCGTTTATTCGCACGTACTTAACACGATAACGATAACGACCCGTCGCCGAGTCTCCGTGTTCCTATATTTATACATCACTATCTATAGCTGCGTATAATTCACTAGTGATTATCGTCTTTCCTTAAGGCTCCGTACACACCGACTCGATATGTCCCACTCGTAGCATATACCTTAACAGTAAAGCTTGATACTCGTGCGTCGCATAAAAACATTAAAGCTACCCAAGAAAACAAGGAGGAATTCGATTAAGTAGGTGTTTACTTACCCTCGCGCGGTAGGAAACTTTCGCAAGTGCCACTTCTGACCCCCGTAGTGCGTCTCTGTCATCTTTGACGCATGCGATCGAACTGACGTACAATTTCTGTACCGATACATCGAACAGCGGGGAAATACAAATAAGCATATACATATATACAGTAAATCCGCCGCAAATACACATATAGGTTATGTTAGAGTAAACACACGAAACCAATTTTTTTTTTTTATAGAAAATCATCAATTCCTCTCCCATGAACAAAAAAAAGTGTATCAATATTTATCCAAAGCCTGTAAAATATTTTTTCCCCCTTACTTTTACTTCCACGCGACACCGATAATTATCTCTTCGTATTTTTATCCACCAACGGTAGCCATCCTGACAAAGATTTATTCCTCTGGCTAAGGTTAACCTTTGATATAATGTGTGTGTATATATATATATATATATATATATTGAATACAGCATACCTGAAATACGTGCCCAAACATACTGAAGACACGCACGTGTCTGTCTTTTCCCTTCGGACATCTTCTCCAATTAATTTAAAGCCTAGAATACCAAGGCTTACCATATAGATATATGTATACCTACGGCAAATAGACTCGTAAATATTGCATGACACGTTGTCAATCTGACATCGGCGTAGGTAGTACTATGATCAAAAATGAATTAATCCATTCATAAAATGCCTTATCTGTATAAACCGATAGCCGAACGTAGGCCGTTTCATTGTTTAGGTCACCTGGTCCGCGCCGTGTCTATATACGAAGAGACTTCGGCCGTAACACACGGAGTAATACGTTGCACCGTTAAACGTATTAGATAAGCCACTGGTGTCCTAGGTCATGGTCGGTCCATCTGTTAGTCCAGTATAGATAACGGTAATTGGCAAGCCTTGAAAACATATGTAAATATTGGTGAGTCAGCTCGATCGACGCGGTGCTCTATTTCCTCTGTTGGTATCGAAGAGAGAAGAAAAGCATAAGAAAGAGAAAAAAAAATTACAAATTCCAATGAAGATATATATATATATATATCCACATAGTATAACCACGTGCAAAGAGAGAAAGCGAGATAAACGAATCCTATGCGACATTTCAGATCAGTAATAACAATAATATTAGGAGTAAGAAAAACAAGAAATTCCAGCATGTTACCGACTCTTTCAGATACCTTGAATTAAAATGTAAATAAATGACGTGAACGCGACGGTGTCAATGATCCTTGTATTTATTGGATCGTTTAATGCGCGATGGTGTACGAAGGCATATCACTGACGGAGAAATAATAATGATAATATACGTCGGTGAGGACGTTTAGTAGATTTCAGTGTGCAGTTGTATATATATGTGTAGGGATCATTGATATACGATTATGAATGTGTAGCGTGTCCAACCAACACGTATAACTAGGTAATGCCGTAGGTACGATAAGTGTGCGTAAGTAGGTTTACGTGAGAGCCACGCGTGAGCGTGTTAGTGACGTACGTTTTACTCACAGATCGGGGGAACATCTTCCACCTCCCTTCGAACGTTATACTACTATGAGTACTCCACTTTCATTGAGAGTTTCTAAAAATAAATCTCTGATTCACAATGCATGAATGACAATCGCGTCAGGAAGGAGAGACGGTTCCTGAGTAAAGGGGAACGTGTCCGGGAAGCACGTGGTCATAGGTAAAATAGATCTGGGTAGGAAAAGATGCTGTGTTGATAGGATGAAAAAAAAAAAATTGGAAACTTTTTTTTTATCGACTGTCGTTTGAGTAACGGACAGTGGAATATTCGGGGATTCCCCTGTTTCCCTCGCGGAGGTGGATATTTGAATCTTTAACGCTTCTTAAGACGTCGCACGATCCTGGCACGACGGGATCTCCGTGACTCTTGCCATTGCGAATATTTACATGTGAATTGGACGTATCGTGACGAGTATGTCTGGCGCTGAGATCCGTTGTTGCAGACCCTAGAAGGATTTTAAAAATATATGACGAGCTCCTCGGCGGAGGTGTTCACCCTCTAGGAGAGCGCCGGATAGCTCCTTTCCCTTTGATGTCGCAAGGTGAAAGAAATCAGGAGAGTCGTCGTGGAATTCGCTTCGCTTTCCTTCTGTCGCCCGTCGGTCGATGAGAACGCGGCGGAACCACGAGATATTTTTCAATGGAACGTCGATCGGGACGCTTGTAAAATACAGCAGTCGATTCTACGAGGTTAGGTGGCTTCCTTGTACGAGGAGGTGCAAGAGAGGTCGACAAGCGGTTGCTGAAAAAAGTAATTTGAAATAATAAATCCACAACAGTCTAAGAAATTGAAAATCTTGAGTATCCTTGAACATCTGAGTAATAAAAAAATAACCCTGGAAGCCCTTAAAACTAAAGAAACCTTGACTACGCCGACGATGACGAGGAAACGGGTTCCTATGCTTGTTATATCGGCGGATAGGCTAACTCGAAGGACTGTTGGAAGCGAGTAGAGAGCGGCGAGCTAGGTTGAGGCATAAGTATGGTAGTGGGTATAGTCAGCTAGCAGGAGCGACGGCAGGCGAGCAAGCCAAGCAAGCAGGCAGGCAGGCAACCAGCAGCTTGGCCGCTCACAGCTAAATATATCTGTCTCTCTAGAGCTCTTCAAGGTCACAGTGCTCGGATTGGCCCCACGATAAAGCAGAGCTTGGCTGTGGCAAAAGACTCGCAGCGCATGAGATGCATATAGCCAGTTCAAGAGTAAGGAAGAGGATGATAAATACAGCCCCGAGATAACAGTCCTAGGTTACACCCCCTAGACGAGTAGGAACAATTTTAGCAACACACGTGTTATAACAGCTAGTGAAATTTGATCATTGAAAAAAAAAAAAAAAAAAAATAAGGTAACAGTAACGAACATCGGTATGATATGACAGTAATAGCCGTTGGTTAGTTTACAATTACAATTAGTTTTACAAGGTTGAAACGCTTCCAGAGTACGTTGGATATTCTGGACACTTTGCACAAAGTATTTTTCTGAATTATCAAGATAAGTATATTTTTTTATACCTGGACTGAGGTTAGAGAAATGAATAAGGAAACGTAGGCGGGTACGCACGTGCGTCGAGACCATCGCGATTCCGTGGCGGGTCCCGTAACGCACTTCCGGGAAGCCAGGAGACACGCAAAGAGTGACCTGTTGCTTAAAAGAAAAAAAATAATAGTTTGTTCGTACAAGTATCCACCCTTTGTTTCGGGTACGTAAAAATACAAATAAGTAATTTTAGGCTTACAGTAATATTTTCCAGGTTTTAGAATATTGAGGATAATAATATGCTTCCTGCATTTATAATACTCTTTCTATAGCCAACCGTCTGGCAGCCCCGGGTTTACTGGCTCTCCCTGGATACCCGGGGTTGAATTTCAAACGCTCACGAGAACAGGGGGTCGGCTCTTTGTATAAGGGGCACGAGGGTTCCGCCGATGTCTCGGAACATAACGGTGCACACGCTCAACGGCCATGCTGCAGGCTTATGGCAGTCAGCTCACTCGGGTAACCTGGGAGACGGGCAAACAGAGTGGAAAACCGGGCCCCTCGTAGCCTGTTCAGCAGAGTTCCCCAGTGGAAACTTTCGCATAGTAACTTACACATAGGGTTAGGTTAGGTTAGGTTATAATAACCGCATGGGGTAGGTATTCATGTACCTAGAATACTGCTACTCCACCCACTAAGCAAAAGGATTTAGCCTGCTTACGATATAATCCTCTTCAGGAAACCGTCATCTCCGTATACCTGAAACCGCTTCTACCTGGAAGAGCAACGAAGTTGCCTTGTTTGCGCTCACAGTAAATGAAAATAGTTAGGTTAATACTTGAGCAAGGTTGTACCGTGTGGTTGTTACTACATGTATTGCTCAGTTATAATCTACATATAACCTGGTTTACTCCCAAAGTGCATTATACCTTCGGGAAATGCCTTTCAGGACCCAGTACTCAAAGTCGGAAAGTTACCAGAAACATTGGGTACTTCCCCGTCAGTCCAGCCGACTCAGAGTCAGGATCACCTAGTGGTAGTGCCGATGGTAGATGTCGGTGGAAGGGTAGGGCAGCGGTGATGGTGGCAAGGATGCCAGTAGTGGTGGTCGTGGGCAGGGCGAGTGAAGGCAGCGTTAGCAAACGAGCGCTCAGCGAGCCGAGATCTCACGCCACCACTACGTACCACGTCGCATACACGACTGAGGCCAGGCTCTAACACAGTCTTTATCGACACGAGCACATGCGCGCGCAACCTTCTATAGAGATACGCAGCATACAATCTCACACATATATGGATAGCGTCGTCGCACACAGCGTCACACCGACGCTCAGAGAGGACTGTGAGTGCCAGCCGACGCTCGGGTACGGTACTGGTGCGCCTCCCAGCCTTAGCATCGATTTCCAGTCGGGCGACCCAGTGCGATCGAGTGAACGCGCGCGGTCCCCCCCCTCTAAAATAAAATATCCAGTATAGAATTTTGTAAGCAGAGAGATAAGGGCCCGAAGGTGGCTAGAAAGGGACTTGTAGTATATTACCGTGGGCCTTTAGAGACTGCGAAATTCGTCGTAGATCATACATAATAAAGTGCAATACGTTGAGGCAGAGCTTGGGAAGGACGGGTTGCGTGAGCGCGCACCATCGTGGTGGGGATACCAGGAGAAGCTGGCGAAGGCGCTGCCCTCAGTCGGTCGCCCGTTTCACTACGGTCAACATACGAGAAAATAAACTTCGTTCGAGTAGAGACTCGGTGTTCCCGTTCGAGCCGAGCGTTTATACATCAGGATATATAATAATAAAGTGCGCTCCCGCTACGCTTGGAGCGTTAGCGAATCGCGTTGTGACAAGGGGCGCGGGAGATCCTTAGCAAATTCGAAAGCTTTAACGTCGAGGCAGGACAACTGGGAGGAGTTTAAAATCCGTGTTGGAGAGAAGCGAGAAAGGAAATACGGTCGTGTCCGATGCATGTCGAGTTTACTAACGTCCGCTGAGCTTGCTTTGATCTTGTTGGAGTATATTTTTCACGTTCATTGTCACACTCTATAGAGCGCTGTTTGTCACAGCTGCGGGAAACGCTGTCGACTGGGTAAATGAAGTCAGTGATATATCTGAAAAATACAGAGAGGAAGGGATCGTTGTACCAGTAAAGACCTCCTCCTCGCAGAGTAACAGCAGCACCAGCAGCAACGAGTTCCGGCTGGCTACGTGTTTCGATGCTCGATAGCGCACGATCGAACGAAGGTCGGCACCAGTGCGGTACTACTAGAGGATTTAAGGAAGAGAAAAAAAATCACCCCGAGAGCTACCACGAGGACTTTGTACCGTCTTGATGGTGTTGTTACTGAATTCCTGGTGAGAAGAGAGTTTTCTGGGAATAACAGAAAATAAAGAGTCACGGAGAGAAAGGGAGCCGATACTCTGTACTCTCTGACGGTGTTTTCTCTACTCCTGAGAATCGTAACTGTCCTCCCGCGTTGTCCTGGAAGGAGAGTTAGGGCGAGAAACGCTCGAAATTTGGATACATAATATATAGGAGGGAACTCACGCTCGTGTGGGAAAAAGGAAAGGATAGAGCGCCGGGGACAGACAGGGTAGGGAGGTAGAAACACGCCGAGCAGTGCTGCCCCCTATTGGCGAGTTGCTCCCCACCCGGGACAGTCGAACAGAGGTACGCGAGGGCTCCCTCGAAATTCGGCAGAAACGCATGAAATTTCGCAAAGTGCTCGACGTACGGGTTCTGTGGTGCCGCGCGATACCGAGCCCATCGTCGAGAAGATATATTCCGTTGCTCGTGCCGTTTTTCCTTGGCGATCCTGCCATCGTAAAAGAAGAAAGAGGGGAAGCAGGAGGAGGAGTATCGAAGACGACGACAACCCACGACGAGGACGTCTACGAGGAGAGCCACTAGTCGCTTTAGCGTCTAGTTTCGAATCGGCGCGCGTGTCGAAGAGTTCTCACTCTCCCTCATTCTTGATTATATAGTATATATTACTTATATATACATACAAAAGACTCTTTAGAGGGTATTGGCGTGGCGTGGGCTGTTCTCTAGTCCACGTATTATATACCGGCAGTGAATATCGTGGGGGACACAGAGGCGTAACAACAGTTTATCGTTCGAGTTTGACGCGCGTGATTGGAAAACGTGCGAGCCGCTGTTAACAGTTTGACTTATATACAAAGAATAATCTTAAACCCGCCGAAGAAAGAGACACCGCAAAGAAAAAAGAAAAGAGATTGTGCAGGAGGTGAGGAGAGAAGAGAATAGAAGTACGGCGATCGTCGCGGCACGATCGAGCTGCGCCCTCACGGCCGTTTCTCGAAACACAGTTATCACAATGGCTTCCGTGAAAGACACAGCGACTTTCTTCGCGGAGGGGACCGCAAATCAGTTCGAGCATGTTCTCAAGCTCTATCCGCAGGCCCTGAGGCTCAAGGCAGATCGCAAGACCAAGAAACCTGAGGAACTGATAAAATTGGACAACTGGTAAGTGAGAAACGATGCTTCCTATGCTGCCCACTTTCCCGTAGGGGCTTCCTCTCGCACCGGACAATGAACCCGTGGCTCGCCAGTTGCCAGCACGTAGCGCACTGGTGTGTCTTTTCCGTCCGGGCTCTGGCCCCCTCGAGACCGACCCAACCCGACAGCCTATTTACTCTCTCGTATTGCTACAATCAACGATTGTCCCGACACCCCGCCGCTAGATCCACACTGTCTCTCTGCTTCTTTCACGTATTCCCATTTCCTCTCTCGCTCTCTTCCTCCCATCCTCGCGCCTGTCGCTCCGTCACTCTTAACCTCTCACTTGCGCACTCGCCCTTATTCTCTCTTTCACTTTAGCTGTCTGCTCTCCACGCTCTCCATTGCCTCGTTAAAATACCCACGGCCATACACGCGCCGTCACGTGGCTCTTGCGATTTCTACGGATACAAACTGCGCTCCCTTCGCCCTTCTCAGACATTCTTTTATTCGACTCTGTCTGATACACAGCTTGTATCCTGGTAAGGGTCAATCGTATGTCGTTCCGTGGCACAATCACGATTGTACACTAAAGTAGTATTGTGTGTAAATAATCTTGAAGCAATTCGGCGCCACGCGGTAGCCGAACTCGTGGCGTTTTGGCTTTAATCTTTTGACAGGCGGTTATCGTTGATCTGAAGCGCGACTGGACATAATTTCTTTTTCTTTTAACATTACGATATCCTTTATCTCTAGACCCCTCTCTCTCGGAGTATCCTGATTTTTATTATTCACCGCTGCAGTTATTTACTCCGCGAATATTTCTATGGACGTTTTATTGTCGACGTCGCTGTTTTCGCCACGAGGCTTCCGTTTCACAGCGTCACGTACGCTTCGTTGCTGTCGCTGCTTTTAACCTATTTCTTTTTTCTAGTCACGCTATGGGCTTATTTGTTAGCAACGTCGGCGAAGCTTTCAGGTGAAACACCATTGTCACGTTTACATTCCATTCCACACGATATCTGTTGTTCCTAGCTTTATTTTCCTTCTGCGAATTTCAAAAAGCACGTCGTGTCCATCTCGTTAAAGCCATATGTACGTCTGTGCAGTTTAGGAAATATCGAATATTTCCCAACCGAGATTATTCTTCGCGTGCATCAGTCATTCCCTTGGATGGTGGCTCTAAGAAAATATACTTTTACACAAAAATCCACGACACGTACCCACTAGCAATGTGACAGCGGACGAGACTCTGTAACGCATTCGGACGTTGCTTCGCCATTTTCTCAAAGTACTCGACGCCGAGTGGCTACCCGGCTTGTTCGTAGAAATTCAAAATTTCTCCCAACACGTAAATCCATCAGGGATATTCCAAGAATCTAGAACACGCCTATTTTTTTTTTGCCGATTCGAGGAAGAATAAATAATTTACGAGACCTCGGCTACAGAATAGCTCGTGGCGGCGTTGTTTTCAGTGCGCGACGCCGCTTCATTCCAAAGCGTCACGTCTGCCTTAATTAATTAAGGCAGGTTGGAGCTTCGTTAAATTCGACGGTAAAACTCTCCCTCCCCCTACCCCTACCCCTCCCCATTCTCGTTCTACCTCTTGCGTTCAACTCGTCGCCAGCGTCCTCGGCGTCAAAGTCGTTCAAAAATCGAATAATAACTTTGCGGTTTCCGGAAGATCATTTTCCAGAAGACCGCGGCCATTAACGTTCGACGAGTCGTATGCAGAATCATTATTTATCCTTTCTCGAGAGTCTGGCACAAAAAATTTTCCACGGGGTTCGACCTCCTTTAAATTCAACCGGATAATTGTTTTTCACTAGCTTTTCAATTAGGAGGACAAGAACTTCGTATGGGGATGGGGGGCGGGGGGGAGGGGTAGTAAGTACATTTTCCTGGTTCTTTTCATTATCTACCAAAGTTCCACGGCGCCGAACGTAAACTGACTGATCGAATTTTTATTTTTCAATATCCCCGTCAATTAAATTTGAATTACCGACCGAGTCTACCTCCTTAACGCCTTAACCTCTACTCTTCCTATTCCCGTCTCTATAACCGCCGTCGTGTCGCACTCTTCCACGTGTAAAAAAAAATCAATGCAACGTCTCTTCCGTATCGACCGGTAAGCCTCGCATCGTTGTTTTTAGTTCCTATTAAAGCCTGTTCGTGTCAAGGTTGTTTTTACAGTGTTAACTGACAACGTGTCGTCCCGGCTGCTCGGCAGCTTCGTGACGCTTGTCTTGTCGAACCCTTGTGACACTACTTGATTCGGCGTTGAAGCCAGTTCACGTTACTTGGCACGACACTCGTGTGACCGTACGAAATCTGTAGAAATATTGGGCACAGATTGGTATCGACTAACAGCGAGACTGGACTCTCTTTCAAATCGTTCGGAACGTTTTGAATTACGCGGTGCAACGAATGTGCAGGGAACGCGGAACGATACTAAGCCATACCATAATAAGGGATTAACCTCTTTGGATTTGCATTGCCGTTCTCCGGTCTGCCTGTTCGAATATATTGAGGGATGATTACGATAGGATCGATCGTTAGCAATGGCGTCGCGTTACGTGTGGAGTGAAAAATTGAGCGATTTTTTTTTTATCGGCCCATATAGCTGATATCACTGTCTGGCCTTTTTTTTTTGTAGTCGATGTTTTGAGCGTTTTATTAGTTTTTTTTTAACGTGCAATTTTTACTTATTTTTTTTACCCTCTGCGACTGTTCTCTCGGATTACGGTGGAAACGCGTTAACGCGTCAAGGCTGTTTTTGTGGCGTTGCGTGTCGAGGGTGAGACTCAAAATGGACGTACGTATTCCTCGTGTCATCCTGTAACGATGAGAGATAAAAAATATATAAATTGACGTTTAAATTGCGAATACACGTTTCTGGATTTTATGTCGTCCGGTGCGCTTGACACGTTAAATTATTTACGTATTTGGGTTTGGATACTCGACTTAGGCAATTTTTTTTTGTATTTTCTGTCTCAAGGTATCAGAATGAGCTTCCGAAGAAGATCAAAGCGCGAGGCAAAGACGCTCATCTGAATCACGAGGAGCTGGTGCAAACGATGAAATGGAAGCAAATAGTAAGTGGTCATTTGATCGCGTGATAGACGCACGTAGATTTATTCGATGCCGTAAGTAACGAATAAAAGGAAAGAAAAAGAAAAGAAAAAAAAAGAGAAAATACGTAATTCTGATCTGGTGGGTTTGCTTTTTCAGCGTGGTAAGTTCTACCCGCAGCTGTCCTACTTGGTGAAGGTTAACACGCCAAGAGCCGTGATGGCCGAGACGAAGAAGGCGTTCAAGAAGCTACCGAACCTCGAACAGGCCATCACGGCCCTGTCGAATCTGAAGGGCGTTGGTACCACAATGGCGTCGGCACTGCTAGCCGCAGCATCCCCAGAGAATGCACCCTTCATGGCCGACGAGTGTCTCATGGCGATTCCTGAGATCGAGGGTATCGATTACACTACCAAGGAGTATTTGAACTTTGTCCAGCACATTCAGAATACCGTGGAGAGGCTCAACAAACAGAGTAAGTATCTTCGCCTGGTCGGTTCGCCACCCTGAAACCGGTGATCCGAGAGATAGCGATGCAGATGAGCTTGAGAGATTTACGTTATTGGGGAAGGAAGGACCAGCATTGTCGAACGGGAGAATTCTTGAATACTAAATAAATTGTTACTTCAGCGTCCAATGGGAAGACTTGGAGCCCCCACAGAGTCGAGCTGGCGCTCTGGACTCACTACGTCGCATCCGAGCTGAAGCCTGAACTCCTGGACGGGATTCCCGGCTCCACCGAGAATGGGAATTCGCATCCTCCGACCAATGGCGAGGCCACCGAACCCTCAGACGACAGCAATCAGGATACCGTTGTCGCAAATGGCAAGGAACCAATCGACCCGGCCGCCATCGACGAGAATAGCACGACATCGTTCACCGAAGATTCGTTGGACAAGCCCGCGACTCCCATAACGGTCGCGCCCGCAAGCGAAGACACAAATGACTCGTTGGCCACGAACGAGAGCAATACTCGGCCAACCGACAGCGAGGATACGGAGGACTCGCAGGACGTCCAGGAGCCACCGACCAAAAAGAGCAAGAAGTGACCCCTTAGCCGATCCCTCATAAACCCTGTCACCCCACTCGTGTCAGCCGCCAACCTCGCCGTCATCAGGGCGAGGCGCTTCTAGCTGCCGGTAACTCCTACGGGTCGCGTCCATGGACAAACCAACTGTTAATTCTAACCTCGTCGCGCACGTCGCCCGCGCTCGTCCTCGAGATATTTGCCTGAATGCCGGAGCGAATGGGAGATGGAGAGACAGATCGAGCGAGAATCATTGAGCGAATGCAAACGCGTGAGGGAACTTGGGTGGATCGAGATGAAGATTTAAGAATTGGTATGGTTCGTAAGGCGGAAGGAAAGGGAGAAGGCGACAGATCGAGTGCGGCATGCGCGGAAGAAAAGTAGCGCGAGGGTATGATTAGGGGAATTATTGAAAGTCCAAGAGTGCAAATCCTCAAGTACTCCGTGTGAAAAGATCGAAGGAGAAGGCAGATTGAAGAAGAGATTACGATTTTTTATCTTCTTTGCGAACGCGTACACCGGCCTGTCTCCTTTCTCAGAAATTTCGGTCGTGCCCTTTCTTCAAAGTCGTATAATCATTCGCGACGCGTTGCGAAAATCACGTTGGTATTAATTCCACGAGACTTTCGACAAATGTATATTATATACACATGAACCTTTTTTCCACCTTTATCTTTGTTCTCTCTCTTTTTTCTTTTTTCTTTTTTTTTTTAATACAATCATTTTTATTTTCTTCATTCGGCTACTTCGGGGCTGCCCTTCGATTCTACGTCGCGTTCACAACGGCGAATTTACATCGATGGGCGACGAGGCGATTTGTATGGTACGCGAGAATGAGAACGCATCAAGGTCGCTAATTATTAATACTTTATTTTTGTTTACTTCTTTTCGCTAAATTTTCACCGATATCCCACCCCCACACCCCATTCGTGCTAAATCGCCTGCAGATCCTCGTTTTTCTCATATTCGCCACAAGTATTATCATTTACCTTAACCTTAGCGCTAGTCTCTACTGAAAATAGAAATTCATCTTCAGTAAGAATAATTATGAATAATCGATTCCTTGTCAGCAAGAGATATTTTTTACACGGGCGGAACCATCAGAGAAGTGCGAGAGAATCGAGGAAAATATCGGTAACGAAGGAGTAAAACGAGGATGGATGTAAAAAAAAAGGAACGTAAATGTTTTTTTTTTCTTTCCTTTAACCACGCGACCACAGTGCCGAATAAGGTCGACCCATTATTACGTCTAAGAGAGTACACGAACCCGTGACCAGCAACAGGACAAGCGTAACGAAAGCTGAACCCTAACGATAACATTTATTATATTAATTAATAACGATAAATATTAAATAATAATTATACCGAATCATTACCATAATTTATATACCTAAAGAAAACTGCATGTCGGAGTGATGCATGGAGCAAACCAAATACCTTGTAAGTAAAGTTTAGAAAGAAATAATAATAATAAAAATCGGAAAAAAGAAAGAAAGAGAGAGAACGAGAGCGAGAGAGAGAGAGAGAGAGATATTACGACAGCGTAGAGAAATGCGTTACGTGAAGTGACTTGGGAAGATATACCGAAGAGCAAAGAGAAGGAAGGGATTAATGACGGCTGATGATTTTTAAATGATTAATTTCTATTTTTTTTTCTTTTTCCTGACGTTAAAAAAAAAATATCGAATTTTGAGAAATGATTGATTATTTATACTAGATCGACACCTGTCCGACCCTAATGGCGAACGGGATGGCAATGAAGGCACGTAGTCTCTACGTATTCGCGTCAAGGTTTAATGTACAGGTAATTTAACTAGTATTTTTGCATAACGACTGTAATGACGATAAAAGTAATTAGAGTTAAAGAAAGCAGAAGAAAAATTAACACAAGGGCAAAAGGTGTTTAATGAAAATTAATGAAATCGAATGTATGACTGAATTAGTATACAGGTGTGAATAAAAGTCATTGATAGTAAAAGACTAAGAGAGAGAGAGAGAGAGAGAGATGGAAAATTATATTGATCGATGATAGCACGTGCTTGATTAGGATTAGGAGCGTCGATTGAAATTTTATATGTAATACGTCAAATCCTTTGTTGCAACCGTAGTAAATCGTCATACCAATCTGATCAAGATGAAATCAGGTAATTAAATCAAGAGTAAAGATATCGGACAGGATATCGATTGATCATCGAAGGAATCCTCGATCGCGTGTACTTTTGTAATAATAATAAGAATAATAATCATTTATATTTATTTACCGTCTAATTTATTCGATAACGCGTTTCAGCGTCAACGATCGAGCTAGAACGACGATTGGGATGATCGGTAGCCATTTTATTATTATTAATTATCATCATTATCGTTCCCCAACACGACAGCATCCCTTTTATCACTTTCTTGGGCTTCTCACTCTATTTCCTTCCTTGCGCTTCTGCTTTTATGATAGCCGGGCTCGAAGACACGAGTAAAATATTGTGCGACGATAAAGTAAAAAAAAATATTGGAGAAAAAAAAAAAGAAGAAAAAGAAACATTCCAGATTTTAATGTATGCAAGGCTGTTGCGAATTAATGATTTACCTAGTCGCAGACAAGCAAAAAGTGTCTTTCTTCTCCTCTCTCTCCTTTTTATCTCGATTCACCAACTTTTGTTATCGTCGCGCGCAGTCGCGACTGTGAAATCGGCATTAGCTTGTTTACCGTCTTCGTATGCATCGTCGCCAAGATTTGCCACCAGGTGGACACATTTATTTCTCTTACTCGTAATAGCTGCGACGGCTGTCGTTCCGTGTGATCGACGTTCGCCTGCAATGGAGATCACGATAAAGGTTGAGAGAAGAAAAAAAAGGGGAACGATTTAAATATTTACGTCCGAAGTTTGTCTTTTTGAGTTTTTATTTTTAATTGCTCCGCCGCGTGTCGTGAAAATAAAATAAAAGTCTATCGAACCGGCGTTTATCTGTTTACATGACTTACGAGACTTATTTTAAGTTACACTCGTTCTCGACTAGCGAGAGAGAGAGAGAGAGCGTAGAGTAGAGAGAAATAGGAGAAAGAGGGAGACAGAGAGAGAGAGAGAGAGAATTGACAACGAGCCATTAACGCAAAAGTCGACGCATCGATGTAAACGCTATAGGCAGCTTATCATTATTATATTGTGATTTAATTTGCCACTTAATCATTAATTGCTATCGTTATCGTCGCATAAAGTCGCTAAACTTCGCCACGGTTACTGTTACATATATACATATATATATGCCGTTACAATACGAATGTCGATCAACCTGCCGGCCGTTTTACGTGACTGAGAAGCAGATGGAAGAAAAGAGGAAAAAAAAACAGTAAAGGAAGGACTCGCTGCCAATCAAATAAAAAAAATTCTGGAGCTCAAGGAATTACGTTGCTGCAGCAGAAGCGACAAGGAGGGATTGGGACAGCGGTGGCAGAGGTAATAGAAAGAGGAAATTAACAGGAAGCTAGTAGACGTATGTCATTACATGAATTTACGTAAAATCAATGGCCCGTTGAGAATACAAATTTAATATTTATGTTCGATGGAGAATCGAAATTGGAATCGATCGAATTTGAATGTATAGAATGGATGAAAAAAAAAAAATTGATTTTTTTTTTTGAAGAAAAAAATTTTTTTACACTAACAATGACAGCGGCGATATATTCCTACTCGTACGAAGAGAGCCTTGTATATTTTCTCTCTCTCTCTCTCTGTTTTTCTCTTTAACTTTTCTTTACGGTTAAAATTTTTTTTCGTCTCTCCTTCGTCCGATACCCAAAATTTGGTCCACTCTTTCGTTCCTATCACGTATTTTTTTTTTTTTTTTCCTTTCCTCGACTTAGATCTTAGGGCACATTTTGTAAGATCTAGATTAATTAAGGAGTAGCGGTAATTTGACTACGAAACTGTATAGTGCAGCTGTTGAATGACACAATAAAACTGTAAAAATCGAATCTGCTGTAATAACGTGAAACTATGTGTTACATGCGTAAACGACATTCGCGTGATTACGTATATGTATGTACGTTAACGTGTGTACATATGTGTGAGCACGCGATAATATATAGATGAACGCTCGCATACCGAAATCCAAAATGATTTCGATGATTTGTCTTTTTTCTTTCTTTGTTTCCTTAACTTTGCTCTTATCGCTTAGCGCGTTATCTCACTCGTCAAAAAAAATTACCACCCTGTCACGCAAGAGGCACTTTTGCGTACCGGCGATAACGTGGCTACAAAAAATTGTCAAAGATATGAAAATTAAAGAAAAAGATGGAATGAAAGAGACCGACAGATTTCCTCTAGTTCCGTCATTTTTCTTGCCTCTATCTCTCTCTCTCGCAGGAATAATTAATTTTCCGTAAATTTGCAATTCCACGCAGAGTTGAACGACTCAAAATCAATTTCCACCCCCCAGCCCCGTTTTTACCCTCGTAAAATTTCATCTCAGCTTTCCCCATCCTCGTTCAGGGATTCACGATTGAAATTCACAAATCCAAATCCACAGTGATCCTTATGACTCTGGATGACGGAAGGACGTGCCGGTCCCCTATATATGTATATTAAATTTTTTTTATTGATTAATTATATTATTAATAAAAAATAGTAACAGACGGATTGAGCTTTTTACCTAATTATTCTAGACTCTTTCTATTTCAAACTGTATAACCGAATTACGTTATGATTATTGCATACGGTCACAGACTCGCGTACAATAGATGTGTCATATACGTATATATATATATATAATACAAACATACATGTAAAAAGAGAAAGATAAAGCATAAAATAAAAATATGGATCGGATAGCCAGTGCTTTATCTAAATTAATTAGCCTAGGCCTATGGTCTCTGAGGCAACTGTACATTATGCACTTACGATAGACTAAATCCTGAATAGTGTCTCCAGTCGTTTTCAAATCCTAATGAAAAACGCCGTTTTAGGTTAGGACGTCGAATTAAACTGCGAAGAGCGTATCCATATACCCATATAATATGTGTATCCAATTTCCGGTATGAGCCGACCAAGGT
The DNA here is from genome assembly GCA_030142285.1 of Calameuta idolon. NCBI lineage: Eukaryota > Metazoa > Arthropoda > Insecta > Hymenoptera > Cephidae > Calameuta > Calameuta idolon. The sequence continues at coordinate 33,702 of JARQSV010000393.1, forward strand.
TCAAATGCACGTCCGAAACCTTGTAGAGAGAGAGAGAGAGCTGCAATTAAAATATAATTAATTAAAGCAGGACAGTGAGTGTGTGTGCATACGATTGTGACCTTAAGTGTATCTGCATATTTGAGGTTAAGAATGTACCAAAATTGCAGTCCCGAGGGCGACGAACCGGTCGATCACTTATCGACGTGCGTATTTTATTATTAACTTCTGACACAGGGCGGGCGACGATCGGGAGTCTAAAAAAAGATGTCGAAAAAACGGTTAGAAAATATATACAGGAATATTATAAGTAAAGACATCCTTCGTAAGGTTTTACATTCACGTTAGTGCTTACAGTGTCGAGACATTGCTATTTTTTATATTTTATCTGACGTTTACATTTGTAGTACAGTCATGAGATACGAGTGGATGATGTATTGGGATGAGAGAGAAAGAGAGAGACAGAAGTGCAGGCGGTGTACGAATACGTATATGTTTGAATGTGAGAGTAAAAATTCAAGCTGAAGGACGGTTTATGCAATGTCGAAAAAAAAAGACATTGCACGATGTGTTCTCTCAAAGAGTTTTAGGAACGCTTCGATTGGTATGTTTTTGTATTTTTTTTTTTTTTTACGAACACAATTTACGGCTGATTCGCGAAAGGTGACTAGTTTAAATGGTGAATATAATGGCCGGTCGATATCTGACTCGGGATAGAAACTCATTAACAATCTTATATTTAGTAATTATGAGAAATTCGCGAAGACGCACTGCCACGAGCGAAAGGAACAAGAAAAAGCTTCGTAAGGGCTGGCGAGTGTGACGAATCGATGTGTCCGGGTGTTTTAGAGCGAATGGGAAGACTGGGATTGTTTTTGTCTGAGAGAAAGAGAGAGAGAGGGAAAACGAGTGTGCGTGAGTGCGAGAGGGACGACTGGGGGTTAAATGAAGCGAGAAAAAAAGAAAACTAGAACGGCAAGGAAGAAAAAAAAAGGTCTGTGGATACGATGGAAGTCGCGGGCAAAATGAAAAAGTAAAATGGTCGACATAGACGATTTACATAGTTCATGAAAAAAAAAAAAAAAGACTTCTGCATATTGTACCTCATATAGGATCCTGGAACAATTTATATACACTACGTAGCGCTGAATATTGTAAACTTAGATATTTCACTTATGGCCTTAACGAAAGGAAAGAGCAAAAAAATGATTGACAAAAAATATAGATGAAAAAAAAAAGAGAGAACACGAGTTTTAAAGTAAATGGAGAAACAATTAAATGCGAGAAAGCAGCACCGATTCACGGCGATTTTTCGTTTTGAATTTTACTAGCTGTATTTAATATAATTATTGGTTGTACGGAGTTACTTTAATCTTTATTATTATGGTAATAATGGGTAAGATCGACGACGTGTATGTAGCTACTGAGAGAGAGGGAGAGAGTGCGAGAATGAGGAAGAGCGCGAGAGAGAGGAGTGTATGAGATATTTCTTTGGCCGCTAATGATTTTCCAAAATGCCAGGATTACTGCGAAGATCGTGTATTGATGATAAAGATGTCGATTGTCATTATTTATAAGGGTGAACGACGAGCCCGACAAGAATTAATTGACTACGCGAATAAAATGATACGATAATGATAATGACCACGACGATGATAACGTTGACGTCGGGATCAACGACAAGGATGATTTAACCTTTGTCAGTTTTCGATTGGGTAAAGATGATTGTAATTATCAGAGTGAACATTAATGTAGTGGATGATTATTTAAAAAATAAATAAAAATACATGATCCCGAGTGTAGACGATTTATACCTAAAGTACCCCTAAAAACAAGTCGAGTAGGTATCAATTTTGAAGAAAAAAAAAATTCTAAATATCGTTAAAAAATTCCGATAGACTCACCGTCTACCGACGGCGAATGCCACCGTATTGACGTCTTCCACAGGGAGACGAAAATCGATACACGATACAACTAGGGAAGCACGTTTCTCCTGGGAGTTATCTGGGAAGACGGTAATTTCTTTCTCAACGGGACTAAAGATAACAAGACAATTTATCACCGAGGATTCGTGCGTATAGGTTATGTGCGACAGACATATATTCCAGGTCTGTCAAGAGAAGAAAGCACCACGAGGAATAATAATTCTACATAGGTTATGCTTATAATAATATAATTACCAATATTGAATTGAAATAATATACAAACCTAAATAGAATGAATCCGATGTATTCAGGCTATGTAAATACCAGTCGCATTAGTCGAACACAAGAATAATCCGTAACCATCAACGAGGCTTTATTTAGATCACAGATTCTAAAATTACATTGGAAAGTGACCTTGGATATAAACGTATATGAATTCTCTCAAGGCACGTAGATACAACACAGTATCCGTTAATAGCTTATCATCGCTATGTATATACATACCAAATGCATAAATTTGGCTTAAGCACATATCTAAGTGGACGCGGTTACAAAAATACGACATTACATACGCGAGTTCTATGTAACCCTAAAATACGATTCTCTAGCAGTCCCAGTATTTCTAGTCGAAATCCTTGTACTATTAGTAACGATCAGTTAAGTAGTACCACGAGTAACGATCTTCTTGAAGACTAATAAATCGAAGTTCTAAGTGAAAACAGTGTAATAAACCAAAGATTAATAAGAGAAATAAACATCGGTATCCCATCCAACACGAAAGGTATGTCACTGATACTGAATTCTGATTGGCTGGCCGAATAGTACTGTGAGTACGTGATTGGTTGACGGCGAGGGAGTAAGGAGAAAGGAAACCGTTAGAAATTAATACAGCATTTGTAAAACAGAGAGACACGAATAATAGACTAACTGAAGCAGTGAATCTTACATTACGATTTGAGCTGAGCAGAAGGGGAAACCATGCCTGTTTTAAGTGGCGGGAAAAGATTAGTGACCCAGCAATATCTGTACAACAACCTTCGTAGCATAAATGCTCATTCGAGTAGTGACTCTCGAGGAAGAGTGTTGGGTATGGTTGGGATATCGGTGTATTCGTAGGTTAGGAGGTAAGGAGGTCCTTAGTAAAAGTGTGTACTCTTTATTAGCTATTTATCTTATTTATTGTCTATCTCTTACACGAAGCCAGTATTATATACATACATAGAGGATGCATGGCACGATAGCCCGTTACGTCACTCCTTCGCCTCCTGCTTCTGGGCAAGATGGCCGCGGGAGGCTGCTGGGAATTCCTGGACAAGGAGATCAGCCCGGAGAGAGTGATACATACAAAACACCGACAGCTCGTGTGATAGCCCGTTACGTCACAGACGGAACAACTGGTTGGTCCGAGGAGGGGACGATGGGGGAATTCCCTGGGTTACGGGATAGTGGGTGTAATGCCGCCGCCGTCTCCCATCTCCGGACGTCACGACGAAAGGATAGCCGGAGAAGGAGTAAGCGAGAGAGAATAATGTATACAAAACACAAGGTCAACGATGTGACTGCATAGATATAGTATATGCTGTATATATATATATATATCTGTAAACATAGTGACGTAGAATGTGCTGTGGGGGCGTTCGACGTAGCCACCCTTACACATTCCCACTGCTCTATACGTACGTACCATACCTAGTGTTACCTTTGACTTTCTATCTCGATCCATCCAGAACCTCTGACCTACATAATCACCCTTCCTTCGCAGGTAGTTTCAGAATACTGAGCAACATGTGTTACGCAGGATACTTAGGATGTCAATAAGAGCAATGTATGAATTACACTGTATGTACATAGAACTGGGTAAGTTTTTCTTATGTCTTATGAGCAAGTTGAAATAATTTTATTAACAATGCTCCACTTTTCATACCCAATGGAGTGGCCTATGTTTGACATGAAATTTTCAATGAGGCTATTTCCAGCAGGGACTTAGGTTCTTTCTACCGGTGAAAAAGCTTCTGCCAGTGAAGTCTGAATTTTTTAGGAATGTTTTAACGTACTCCATTGACAAGCTGCTATACCAGAACTCGTTTCTAGGTAGAGTCTATACGGTACTGTACTATGCCACGGTTGTATGGCTTTCTCCCTCTCTCTACGGGTAGTCCAGGGTAACCCGAGGGTCAGAGGTTCCCTTTGTCGCCTTTCAATCTACCCTTATATGTATACACAAGCTGGCTTCGCTCCTCGTACCCTCGTACAGCGTTTAGTTTCGTATGCGCAGCTGCTACGGAAACGCACTTTTTCAAAGTCTCCCTTCTAATGTGAAACCTTACCATTTTCTGCTGGTCTGTACAGAACCATACTAAAGCCGAGCCCCCAAATGGCCTTCAGGGGGCTTTACAGATGCGAGAGTGAAAATTCTGCTGGGACACAAAGCGATCCCGCGTTACTGTATTTCCATAGGTTTTGAAAACTCAAGGAAAAATGGTTCTATTAAGTCTGTTATATTTATACGAGATATTTCAATATTTATTTTTAACAGTTCATAACGCGAAGAGAATGAACGTTAAGGATTCATTACAGTAAAATATCCATTCGTTCTGTACCTTCTATGAGGATCACTACAGGCGTATAAAAGTTTCTAGAAATAAAGCTGGTCACTAAATTATAAAACATAAACCCGACGGACACGATTACCCAGGTCGGTCGATATCCAGCACTACACTATCCAGTTTCAGAAACCTGAACAAAGGCGTTATCAAACTTTACACTAAAATAGTAAAGACACTATAGAAAATCGAGCTTTCCTTCTCATATAAATTTTTCATTTCATTTCACGAGGAACCAAGTGTTCAGAATCATCAAAACTAAAGCCAATACCGTTACAAAATGAAATTGTCATTTCCGCTAATTTATATTCTTCAAAATAATACCTGTAACTCTTTTATATCTGTCCCAGAACTTCGACCTGCATACTTGATTCATACAGCAAATGTCATTGGCTTCAACGATAACGTACAGCCTTGCAAATAATTAATTACAGAACCGCGCCAAGACACGCAGTCTCGGAAGAGACATAACAAACAATACTTGTGTCATGAAGTTACAAGCTTGAGTATAAAATACATCTACTCGGATGCCGCACGAACGTTTGGATTATCCTGTATTTAAAACGTAGCTCTTCATACATGTGTTTGCATATACGCATGTGTAAACAAACACGTATACTGTACATATAAGTTAATGTATTATGTATACATATATATAAATATACGCATCTATATACCATTGACCGGGATATCGTCTGTCCCCGGATGAATGAACCGTTACGTCATACACTTGTACTTTCTGGCACATCCCCACTACTTTTACCAACGTGCTCGCATTATATTATGTAGTATACCTTCCTTCTCTCTCGACTTAGTTCCTTCCTTCCCTTTCATCGATTAGTAGACTGGCGTGGGCATTCCTCGAGACAAGCACGCTATACAGCGACACTCCGGGGTCAATGTATCTTCGGCTCAGACGCTTCTGATAAGTTCGCTTCGGATGGGAATCAATAGTATAGTATATAGATTGCTGCACCGACCTTACTTCTTCCAGAGAGTGTACAGGCTGATAGGAATGTTATATTTGAACGTGTGTATTCTCTCTTGCGTTATGTACAATTGGTTGAAATGATTGGATTTAACTTTTTTTTATATTCTTTTTTTTTAATTAAGCCTCTAGAATTGGTTCTCGCGGTTCCCTGCCAGGTTCCTTAAGGTTTGGGTATAACTTTGCCTTGGGTCCGTCCGAATTTATTCGACCGTGGAAGTCTGGTTTCCTTTCCTTGGGTGCGCTGCGTTGTAGCCAGATGTCCAGGAGACTCTTTGGAGTGTATAGACTGCCCTTGTGTAATTGTTTGCCAAGGGATACAGAGGTACATGGTGGCGGTGACATGGGAGAATCTGTTGTGGCACGGATTACACTTGCACGGGCTGTTATGTCTTCCTTGCCTAATCTGTGGAGAGAGATAATTAATTGTTTGACGCTAAGAGACGTCGGAGAGATAATTACTTGAATATGAACTTAAACTAACCCGTCCAATTCACGTAATGCTTGGTCCAGCTCTACTTTATCTTTGTCGTCCTTGTTTCGAACTTCTAAAAGACAGTTGAGCACCTCGACGTGGGCGGCTGAATTGTTTGCGTGACCTTTTAGAAATGTTTCTAACTCTCCCCAGAGAAGACGGTAATGTTCCTCGCGACGAACTCCACCTTTACCGCCACGTCCACCACCTATGCTGGGTAATGGTAGGGGCTCGTGCTTTGCTTCAAGTTGCAGGAGAGCAAAGATTATTTGTTTGCACTGTACTACCTCTTCCTTCGTTAAGTCATCTTTAACCATTAACTCTGGCAGCGGATCTATCAGCTGGTGATACAAAGAGTATATTAGTTTTGGGATTACATATTGAGAATTATTTTAGTATATTGGTTATCTTACTTGTTTTAGATTAAACATTAGAGTATTTGATATTGTGATTGGCCAGTATTTAGTATGACGTTCGAGCCTTGATCTCATTTTTGCTGCAGGGCCTTCTCCGTCATCACTTGAATTTTTCTTTAAAGGCACTAAGACATTGTTTCGCATGAGAGTTCCAAAATCCTGTGATATGAGTAAGATTTTATAAGATAATTAGTGAATGTTAAATAATTGATAAAATAATGTACATGATAATTAGGGATAAATACTTACTGTTATACGATAATCAGTAACGCGTCCTCCACAGCCTTCACTGATAGACGGTGGATCCTCCAGCACACTTCTTGCCGTGGATAACGTGTGAATAAATATCTCGCCACCGTGTGCAGCTAGGAGATGTGATATCGTCTTTCCACCACTTTTTCTTGCCATTTCTAACATAACAGATCTACCGTTCAATAGGAAGTTGATTAGGCATGAGGATGGTCTACTGTTTACGTCGACTGGTGTGATTCTGTGCATTGCTGTGCAGTTCTGCATCTCACATGCACTGCATCCTCTTGGTGTACACCATTTTAACGTTACAGTTTCGTACTCAGAACCTTCCTCGAATCTCCTGAAAGTTTTTATCAGTGCCGAATCTTGAGGATTTCCTGAAATCAATCATGTTTCAGTTCAAGGTTGATATTATTTTGAATTCTGATGCTGCGGAATTACCTTTTAAAATTGCTGAATGTGCTGCTGATGAGTGGAATATCTCTACATCATAATTTGCAGATGAACTGGCATTTTGTTCTTCTTTCATGGGGATACCTGTGACTGTCGTACTGGCCAGGTCATAGTGGGATAGAATTAAATGGGATAATTTAGAATGTAAGGTGGGAGCCTTCATGGAATGTACTTCCATCGTCAGTAATGGCGATACCTGTTATTTGTTTAAACGTTAGTAGTAGTTTTATTCCTGTTCTTGTTAAATAATGTATAAATTATTAAGAGTAAACAAATTACAAACCTCTCGGGGACTTTGACTGGTAACTTGGGATTCGATGTTATTGGGAAATATATTCAGGATTACCAAATGACAGTGATGCACTGGTATCAAGCTGAAATAGAAATGTAGTTTTATAATAGAAACATTATTTTTATAATACGTATGATAAATGAAATAGTTACTGATCCGAGGTTAAGGCTATTTTGTTCTGCTGTGTTAGTTGATTTAAAAATATGTTTTCTAAACTCTTCATATTAATATCGTCTCTGGCACTAGTAATACATATAACTCTGCCACTATTTAAAAGTTTGGTAGCATTTTCTGTTAGCGAGGTTCTTTTTTCATGTTGGATCTCTGAACTCTCCGTTAAAGCCTCTATCGCCACACGCAAGCCATGTATCACAGAGAAGTCAACTCCAGGCTGATGAGTTCTTGGAGGTACTCCAATAATGGCCATTCCATTCATTATCTAAAACATGATATTCAGTTAATAAACCATAACTAATTTACCATTGCTAACTACTCTTTTGTTTGTGACTTACATGTGATAAATTTTGCTGTGATGCACTCCAGGTATTTAATATGTGAGCAGCATGGTCGCTTACTACAAATCTTACCTAAGAATAAAAATGATATATACTCTTTCTTATTAAATAGGGGATTTAGAGAATTGTAAATTCTTACCAATTTTCCTGTGGGAAACAAATCCCAAACTATACGACAGTACTCCATCGAAGATTCCACGCTTGTAGTCCATAAGGACTTGCATATTGGAGCTAATGGTATAAGATTTTGACCCCGAGTTTTTAGGCAATCAAATTCTAATGGACTTTCCGTAGAAATACCAAAATAGGGTGTATGATCTAACACGAAAACTGTTTTATGATTTGCTGGATACATTTTTTATATCATTTTGGATAAACTACTATAGTCTTTAATTATATTATTTTTTACGCCAAAATAATAAATATTTATTTACACTCGATACTTGAATAAACTCATTAGATAAATCTGTTGACAAGCAGAAATATATTATTGGTAAACACTAGGCAGCTTGCGTTCTGTAGGTTATGTTCGTTTTATCCTTTCGTAGGTTAGGTTCGATTTGAAGAAGCCTAAAATATATTTCAACTAACATTTAATAATATCAACTAGTCTTTATTTTATCTGTCTAAGAGTAACTCAAATTTTTCATGTCTTAACTATCTAATTATAAAATTATATACATACGTATTACATAGCGTAACAGCAATTATACATTTCAAATCCTATGTTCAATAACAGTAATTATATAGATTAAACAAAACTTAGCTTTATAAAATCTACAAGATTAACATAATTAATTTTTTAACTTCCTGAAGAGTAAAATTATTTAAAAATCCCTCTATAAATATATTTCCGCGCAGTATTTGCTAGAGTTAGTAGAAATAAGCATTTCATTGGCTCACAAAATGTACCAACTGTTCAACAGCCAATAGCGCATCTTGCAATACCAGTTGATTATCTTTGATGCACAGTTAACTGATGACTAGTGCATATCCGCTTACTATATGTATATAAAAATATACTATATTTATTCAAATTGTAAATAAAGTGGGCGTAAAAAATAATGAAAACAATTGTTTGATTATTTGAACATCTCAATACTCACATTACGATTGATTATTAAACGTAAAGATAATAATAGATATCCAGTTTTTCAGCGCCGTACTGAGCGAGTAAATATACGGTCCACTTCCTTTCCGACAGAGGAACTCCTAGTGGCATTGCTGAACGTAAGACTGCTCTTCAATTTTTCAATATTTATTGCTATAAAGCGCTCTTATGATCGTGTAATTAAGTAAAATGTATTACTATAAATATAAAGAATGAAAATATATATTCATTTTATTATAGATTTGTATATTATACTTATATTTTGTTATATGTTTCACTCAACGCACGTGGCAAGCACTGCGGCTTGCTCCCATGCTTGCATTACTGTATCCGTATTACTATACTTTTCTAATTTTCGGCTTAATACTTTTGTACTCATTTTTATGTAGTGAGTAGAGGTCTAACGATAATTTGTTTTATAGGTTGACTCGTAATTCAACCACAACGTTAAGATGTCAGGAGGTTTAGACGTCTTAGCCCTCAAAGAGGATGACGTTACCAAAATGTTGGCCGCTTGCACCCACTTGGGTAGCGAGAATGTTAATTTCCAAATGGAACAGTATGTTTACAAGCGTCGCGTTGATGGTAAGTTTTTTTGCAAATTATGGAATTTACGGTGATGAAAGTTTGGTATCTAATGATCGAATGTTAATGCTAGGTGCTGGGGTGAATATTATCAACCTTCGTCACACTTGGGAGAAGTTATTGCTTGCTGCTCGTGCAATTGTTGCTATCGAGCATCCCAGCGAGGTGTTTGTCATCAGTTGTAGATCTTATGGCCAAAGGGCTGTGCTGAAGTTTGCTGCTCACACTGGTGCTACTCCCATTGCTGGACGTTTCACTCCTGGTGCCTTTACCAATCAAATCCAGGTACGAGTTTTGCAGTTTCTATTATCTTATTTGAATATATTAAGTTATTGATATGATGTGACAACTATGTCCAGAATTATTGTATGTTGGTACATATGGCTTAATCTTTGCTGATTCATGCTTTTATTTAATTCCTGTTGCTTCAATATTTAAAGTGGAAGAATTAATGTAATTAATTTAATTTTTTAGGCTGCCTTCCGTGAACCTAGACTCCTTATTGTCACTGATCCAGCTACTGACCATCAGCCCATCACAGAAGCTAGTTATGTGAACATTCCAGTAATTGCATTTTGCAATACTGATTCGCCTCTACGTTTCGTCGACATTGCGATTCCATGCAACAACAAGAACCCACATAGCATTGGTTTAATGTGGTGGCTGCTAGCTCGTGAGGTTCTTCGTCTTCGTGGATCCATTGCACGTGAGACCAAGTGGGACGTCGTCGTTGACTTGTTCTTCCACAGAGATCCTGATGAGGTTCGTTGCTCATTGTATTCTTATATAATTTTTCGCTTGCATCATTTACTTAATTACGATGAATTTAAATACTATGATGATACACTCATGTCCAGAATTAAAAATCTGTTGGTACATATGGCTTAATCTTTGCTGAACTGGTCGTTCTTATTACTAAGGGTTTATCTTAATATTCCCGTTTTTTAAATTAAATATTCATAATGCAGGCTGAGAAGGAGGAACAGGCAGCTAAGGAAATAGCTCCACCACCTAAGGAATTCACTGCAGCTCCCGAACCTGCACCAGTAGCCGAGGTTGCTTGGAATAACGAAGTTCCAGGTGCACCTGCTGCTGAAAACTGGGGTGATGATGTAGTTCAACCTGTTGCTGCTGCAATCCCTACAGAAGAAGCTGCTCCTCCTGCCACTTATCCTCGTCCAGCAAATGTGGACTGGGCTGCTCAGGTAAGGTTTCCTATACGTCATAATTAATCTTCATAACGATATCCTTTCCATATTAAAAATATAAGAACACTAAAAATGTATATTCCTTTCAGGATCCTGAGGAATGGGCTCCAACCACGCCTGCTACCACCGCTGCCCAAAGCTGGGGTGGCGCTACCAACGAAACATGGTAAATGTCATCATCCTTGAGACTACCACGAGCTGACTGCACTTTGTACAATTGTAATAAAGTGAGCTAAACTTTAACAACCGTTTATTTATTCCTTGACAAAATGGTATTTTACGTATTAGTATCTCTTCAGGTACCTATATGCTTTTCCCATCATGTCCAAATTCTGGAATATCCTTCCATGAATTCTAAATCTGTAAATGCAGGTATACTCTGGATGTCCCCAGTTTGATAAGACCTCCAGCATTACTTTGTTAAAAGGCACTTTGTGCACATCCTTATTCTATAACCAATTAACGGAAGAAAAGCCATCACATAAATTAGAAATACATTTCCTGACATAAAATTCACATACGTTAACTTGAAATGTCTGCGAAGGTGAGCCATGAATGTTGTAAACAAACTTATCGATCAGTATATAACCATCTTGGGACCATCCCTAGCATGAAACATAAAATTGAAATTAAGGCACTAGTAGTCACCTAATGTTATAATCATACATATATTATTTGTCTTACCAAGAGATTAAATGCTTTAGGAGCTGAATCTATTTTCCCTGTTAGAGAAACTGCTGCTGGAATATGTTCCAAAGTCACTTTGTCAATCATTGCAGGATATGCTAATGCAATTTCTACTTTTCCTTTGGATCCACGAAATGCCCAACATTCCCCAGGTTGGGTCCAAGGCTGTGACAGGAATCCAGATCATAAAATAACCGTGAGACTACATTACTTTCAAGGACAAGAATAAACCTGAATGATTTTTCGTGGAGTGAAGTAACTGGCGCTCCATATTGGAATTCCAAAAAGAGTTATTTGGCTTCGAGCTGGTTCATAAAAAGATTGTGTATCCGGCGTATCCAAGATCGACGCACCAGCTGCTTCAGATGCGAAATCCGCCAGGTCCTCTTTTATTAGAAAAATATATTTTTATATAAGAAACATTGTCAACAATTGAATTACCTCTTTACCTTTGATTTCGCTGTGTATTTGAAGACTTTTAAATTTTGATTTCTGAAAAGAAACAATTATTAATTTTTCAGATAAGCAAATATCAATGGTCAGACCATTTTGCGCAACATCATCTCCAGACTGTGCGCTTGATTCTTCAGCAATATAAATTCTTTCTTCATACGCGAGGCGTCAATTCTCGATGCATCTGTCAAGCTAAGTAAATTTTCTCGCAAAGGTTTTATCTTTCCGTGATTGTGACCCTCGCTGTATGCAGGAACATCTACCTTTATGTGCATCAATGTATATGCAAAGAGTATACCTGTAAACTGTATACTGTACAGTACCATTTATAATAATGAAACTGTTTTATACTGGTTACATAAAAACTTACCAGCTCCCAGTCCCAGAAGGCACAATATTTCAACAGCTGGTAATAACAATTTAAAGCACGCCTTAAAAGCACGTCTGAATTTCATTAATATCCATAAATCAAGAATCAAAAATCTTGCCACGATTCTTTGGAAGGCTACGAGCAAGTGACGTTGCTGGTTATAAATTAAGTATAAGAAATATATA
>JARQSV010000393.1:46298-79535 GCA_030142285.1 Calameuta idolon
ACACAGTCATGTTTCGAGATTATCCTGAAATTAGTTCCTCTATAACAATTAAGATAACGCCACCGGTAAATTCTTACCGTTCTCAACGTATTCCTCGAAAGCCAAAGGACACTTTATTTGAATCTGTCAAAGAATTCAATTTATTCCTGTAAATACTTATGTTGCATAGCATCAAAGTTTAAAACAATATATGCATGACAGTTGACACTATTATTCATATTACCGTAAGAGACAATTAAGCCATAAGCTTTAGCCTAAGTAAAGGGTTCGCCAAGGAATAAGGTGAAAGTAGAACCAAGAAACCAGCTATTACCAGTGGAAACTGGTTTTAAGGCAATTGTAATCATCGTACATCTATACTTTGACAAGCAAATGCGCCGGCAGACTTGCACCATTCGATTTCTCGTTGTGGTCCTCTCTATTAATGATCATTACGTATTGATAGATGCAGCACGATTTCGTAATTCCAAGGAATCCGTATTGGGGGTTTGTCTCACGATATAATAATACGAATTATGCATTAAAAGTGAGTAAGATAACTTTTTAAATATTGTCCATATTATAAATCAAAATTTACATTGCCTAACGAATGAATAAATAAGAGCACGTTATGCTGGAATTCATGAATTAATTTTATACACAATTTACGAAAATTTCCAACGTCTACACCAATAGGCGAGACGAGTGTCAGTCAAAACAAGATATCGAATAAAATAAAATCATTTAAACTGCCATCTATTGCTAATGAATAAATTGTCTGATCAGCTGTACTGTTGTTTTAAGAATAAGTTATCAAAAATTTATCAAAAAAATTCCTAAGAGCCATCGGTAACCATTAATCGAAACCAGTTTCTCCTAATGAAAAAATACATAAAAGCAATTGAACAAATATCAATAATTTATTAAATTTTCTTTTTGTTTGTACTGTTAGCAGAGCACGCGGTGGTAGCATGCTTGGAAAGATGGCGGCCTCTTAATTTTTTCCCTCTCTATTTTAATTCTTCTAAGAACTCCTTTGACCAATGTGAAACACCTAATTCCAGTATGCATGTACGTACAAAATGAATTTGAAATATCGACCAGCATAATCTTTTTTACATTTCCAAGATCCAGTACGAGTTACACTTGACATTTAAAACGGTGACGCAAATGTTGCTATTGATTTAGCATAAAAAGGTCATCGAGACTCTTTTCAATATGCAAAAGTATTTGAGAGCGATTCTCAGATGTAATCTTTTTTTTTTATTTGCTCATGGCTACTAGTGAGTACTCGTCTTCAATGTGGTTTTGAGGCACGTATGTGTATCTGTATACAAAAATCGCCTCCAGGCATTCCTTACGATTCGACATACTAGCCGAGTTTTGTTCTTGTGGTACCAGGAAAATTTTCCAAGGGCGACCGGTGTAGGTGCGCCATGAAGATTTAAAAGCCGTAAAGGCTACAGCAATATAATCCTGTATAGGAAGCATACAACAGTAAACAACATGGCAATGCGAAGATTACCTGTCACCATCAGCAAGAAAAGTCACTGACCTTTGTTTCTCTTTTGGCGATGAAAGCAATCGGCCATAAGATGGCCTCGGACCATACCGGTTTTCATCTTATACATTAGTTACATTGTAAATTCACGTACTTTTGATTTATTATACAATTTTTGTGGCAATCAAAGCTTAAGCTTGAAGAATTTTTTTGGATTTTTCACAATCAGCCATCCAGAGCCTCTCTCCACGTTGAATTAAACTATTTTTTATTTACCAACAATAAACAGAATAACCTGTCTCATAAATATCAGAGAACAAAGAATCACGGATGAAGATTAACCGTCAGATATCATGATTATATATTTTTGGCAAGCATAATTATTGTCCGTCGCTATAAAGATAATTAACTTGTTAGGAGGATGATTAAAAGCCAGATGACACTTTTGATAATTCTTTTATTTATTCAATCCGGTACAGCAGATCCGTAGCTTGTAGATTGTCATAATAATTCATTCTAGCCATGGGACAGTGATTTTCCGAAATTTCAGTTTCAGCAATAATTCATGATACAAAAAGAAAGGTAATTGTAACCGTGTGAAATATTTCAGTGGGTCTATTGCGCACGTATGACTAATTTAAAAATAATCTGAATAAATACAGTATGCCTAAGATGTTGGTAATAGATTCAAGCAAGACTATGACTATTTCATTGCAATAAGACAGCTTATTGGATTTTCGGGGAATTCCGCGTTTAGTAAAACCTACCACTCATGACATCTCCACATATATATCTGTCAAAATTTCTTAAAGCGTATTCAAAAAATTATACAAAAGAAGTAAGATCCGAAAAAAACAATCAGCTCGTGAAACACGCAATCACTGATTTTCCTGTCGATGAACTAATATTTTCTTTTCTCTTTTTTAGCAAAAAATATGGCTCATAATAACACACGACAGTGCACAACAAGAAAACTGAAATGAAGTATGTAAAAGGAGAAATTACCTTTGTTGTTACTCGAGGATGACGTCACTCCGTAATTATTACGAGAACCGACAGGTCCGAATGTAACGTCCAGAGATATGCCATTCTGAGTACCGAAATACGTGAACCGGATAGAGATGTTGTTTAAGTACCAAGTTTAGTTTCTTTCTTGTAGTTTTTTTGCCCCTTAACAACATACAGTAACATCATTAAACTGGTACGCAATGCTCAATTGCGTCACTGGAAAACACTGGGTCTGTCGCCTTCAACACACAGGTGAATACTTGGATAGCTGAACACACGTGTAACTAAACGTAGTCGTCTGACTTTCGAAACTGTGTTTCTCGGAAACAATACACGCAAAAGTATTTCTAAGAATATCCAAGTTTCAGGGTGAATCCCAATACGGGATCCTAATCAGCTGGTGGATCTAAGACAGAAGTAGGGGAACGTGATTATCCTGATTCTTGGAGTATGCGTATGCAAGGTTATTCACGGGAAATTTATCGCCTGAAGTTAACCTCTATGTTTGATTTCTACGGTAGAACCACCTTCAGGTGGTACGTTTGTCGTGAATAACTTTATATACTTTACACACGTATTCGACAGATTGCTAAGGAATATTGTATTTTATTCTCGCGAATGACACCATTGCGCGAGCAACCGTAAATCGCGATGTTTCTTAGATACTGCAAAGAATCACTTTCCGTTATGTTTTTCGAACGTCGGCCATATTGAACTATGAAAATGACGTCATTACCGAGTAAGTCAGTACACTTGTTTTGAGTAACGATATTTGATTACTTCTTTTCATTCACAATTATACTTTCCTAATAACATAGCTATTTGTAGCAGAGAAAATGATTTATTTTCAGGATATATTTTACAATCGAGATTGAACTTACATATCTGATTTATAAGCATGCCTCAATTCTATTGTTCCGAGTGAGGATGGATGGCCTTCGTTTTCTTTCGAATCCATTGTTGCCAACACTGTATGTTATACAGTAACCTTGTTTCTCATCAGTACTTTTTGAATATGTTCTTTTCCTTTTACTACGTGATGGTACGGTTGTGTGTAAAAGAAAAAAAAATGTACACACATATTTGGGATTTAACGAAGCTTAAAGGCACATGTATAAATACTAATAAGATTTAGTGAATTGTAATAAAGACTATAATATTTTTCTGTTTCCGTCAATGTAATTTCTCCAGACGTATGTATGCGCTTATCTATGACGTTTTGTAGGATGACATATCGCAAAATATGAAAGTACGAAAGATATATAGAATGTTGTAGCAATAAGAACTAGTCATTCGATGTTAATATCGAGTAAATACAGACTGTTTATTACGGTTTAATTATTTCAATCGAATTATCTAAATGATATTTTTATTCTTAAACGATTTTTCTTGGTGACGAATATTTTGTTGTGTTTGTATCCGTTAATTATTGTTCATTTCCTGACGTTTTTTCAGGCCTTCAATAATCCCAGATGGCCACTGAAAGTTGTGCACGCACCTTATTAAATAGTACAACCATTGGTCCTGTCTGGCAGAATCCAGTTCAGTGCTGATCGGTACCAAGAAAAATGGTCGGCAATTTCGTTTAGCTTATAACTCTGGTTTTACTTTTTTCCCCAGTTTTTACGTATTCTTTAAACCGGCCTTCCCTGCTGGACCGGATTGCCAAGTCAAGCTGTCTGGATGATGTAGACAGTTGTCTTACGATTGACGTTAGTTCATCTTAACGAGGTCAGGAAATTAGTAGGGTTCGTAGAACGGTAAAAGAAGACAATTTAAATCGAAACATTAAGAAAAACAATAGACTCAATAATAGAATAATTTTTTATTTCTTTTATCAAAATCGTACACAAGATCCAGATGATAGCTTAATCTCATTCCTGTAGTCGATATATGGAATGTAAATAAATGATAAAAAAATGGTTTATTAGAAATTTCGAAAAAAAAAAAACTTTTTTCTCCTTTTTATAGAAATGTTCAGTGTGAATACACCTTGATGATCGTTGCTCGTAAAATTGGAGCACGGTGTTACGGTGTGTCGAGCTCTACTATAACGTAGAAGGGCTCGGATCGCTTTTCTTACGTTGTTGGAAGTACAAAAAACTATTAAGAAAGTTTCGAACCTTTCTACATTATCGACGGAGACAAAAAAAAAGAAAAATTTTAGAACGTTCGGCATCCTGATATAGATACAGGCTAACTGGAATCAGGATGTAAAGGAAAAAAAAATTATTCTTAAGAAGCCCAATATACAAAATTCATTAAATGACTTTCTTACGACCAATAAAATGACAGCGTTCCAAACTAATGGAACGAATTCAATAATTATACAGCGACATTCAGCACTCTCGATTTTACAGAGCAAAAAATCCTCTAGAAATTTCATATTTATATAACTAACCTCAAGGAAAGTAATTGGGTCGTGCGTTGGGTACCAACTTCCGTAAAGTCATCTCACATGAAACAATTGGCAGTTTTAATTTCCTAAGATTTCAAATTAATTTTTTTTATTTTTCCAGCATTCCCCCCCCCACGAAGATCGGCTATCAAGGTTCCAATTTCAAAATCCTTTCGTTTAATTTTCTTTGCTTCTGCAATTCTATTAAATTATGAAGCAGATATTCAGGAAGCACGGTCGTTTAGATCCACGAAAGGAATTCCATCGGAATTCAGGAAGTTTATGGCTTATGGTGGGAATTGGCTATTATACTATATATCTCATGTCTCCAATGATGATTCCGTCACGATTGTTACCGGTGAACGGTTTACCCTGATTCTACTATATACAGTGGTCACAATTCACCTGAACGACCTGGGACACAACGACAACCTCGTGTTCTTCAGTGATCGCTACCAGTGAGTAGTCGCACGTCGTCGACGAAACACCAACTGGTATCGCGAGATTACCTTGGGTCCTGGAACTTGTTGGGACTTATCACTAAGCCCGATTAGAATTAATTTGTCGGTTATCACTATAAAAGTTCATTGATGGTATGTCTCGAGAGAAAGAAAGTCTGAAGTCAGAAATTTGATCAACTACTTTTTTCTATTACTTCTTTAATACAGTGTACAGAATACGTGTTTTGCATTGCATAAGATCGATACATGTTTTCTGTGTTTTCATCGTTGTGGATATTTCGTTTTTACTGCTTTGAATCATGAATATTTCTGAGGTACGTATTGATTTTTGAATCAGTGATTTATTACTAATTTTAATGCGTTTTGCAATTCACTGGATTAGCAATGATTTATAATAAGTACATAAAATTTCATTGTATTGTTTTTTAAAAATCTTTTTTCATTGTTATTTATGAGATTTATTATTTTTAGTCCTTTTTGGTATTTTTTTTTTTTCCCTTTAAATTACATATACCTTTACAGTTTTATAGAATTTTTATACTTAACAAAGCATTGTCTTTTTGATGTCTTTGAAATGTCTTTTCAGTGTTGGGTCTATTTTGCATGTCGTATGTAGCAATGAGATACGGTCTCACAATTGGTACTGGATGCTATTTTAAAGAGAACAGTCTTCTTGATATTTATACAACTTTTCTTGATGTTTCATACAAGATGTATAATACGCGCATGCTTATTACGAAGAGCTGCCAGACTTTCCATCTCATGACATTGACGATTCTTACCGAAGAATTTATACTTTCGATTTTAAATTCGAACGACCTTCGAAACTCTTTGGAATTACGAAAAATCAAACTCATTTCTATCGGTTAACGTGAAAGTTGGCTTACTTCCCTGATATCTTGCATACAGATTAAACATAATTTCCAAAATGTGAAAATTTTTTCAAAAATTTTCTCACCATCGTGTACGATCATTACTAGCATTAACGATTGAGATAAAAAATTTGTCTTTCAAAGATTATGTAATCAATATAAATAATAAAAAAATTCTATATACAGAGTCATTAACGGTAATTAATATTGCTAAATAACTGGACATTAAGTATAATAATATGTAAGAAATGAATGAAAGGAAGTAACAATGGCATTAAGTTAAAAAAATAGAAAATGATTTCACGATTATTATGATTTTATAATAACCGTCTTCCAATTTTATTCTTAGTCACTAACGTGTTAAAGCAATTGAAAAAATTCTTGTTATCCTTCAGAATTATTCTTGGTCGACATTCTACAACAGATTCCTTATACACGAACTAATCGACATTCCCAAGAATAATATCCAGCTAATAGCATTGAGAGTTAACGTGCATCGTACAAAACTGCATCACGAACATAACCAATAAGATACGCACTGTATAAAGTAAACGAAAAAGTATCAAGGATACGGAATACATTTCCTGATAAAAACAACAACAATAAAGATCATTATCGATTCCTAATACGTAACAAGAAATTAAGAAGAAAAAAAAAGCAAGAACAATTTCGCAAACAATAATTAATCTACATTAAATTTGCTCCCTGTACCTTACGAAATTGCACCAGCATATCAGAATCCATTACACTCATATACACAGTGATTATAAAAAAATCGAGTGTCAATCTGCACGTTACAGTAATTACAAGCGTGAGAGAAATCACGAGTAAGAAACAAAACTTATTAAGATCAGATGTTAGATAAATCCCAAGTCCTGGAACGACGGTAATACTGACTACCGGTATTAGTTCAGGACTCATCATCGTCATTTGTTACAATCGTGCTACCCGTATAATTACTAGTTCTCTTGTACCCATGAAAACATATAATCCAAAAGCGCTGCCTGGCGGTAGAAAATAGAAGCCAAAGAGCGTTACGTTAGATTTGAAATTATTTGAGCGGGAAAACGTAGGTTATTTAAACGATACTTAAATTATTCATAAAATCGTATGACCTCTGTATAAGGTAACTCGATGGGATACTGTTACAGTATATGTATACGTTACGTAGCGATATAATGTTCGGAAATTAGAAAGTGTCCTTCGGATTGCACACAGAGTTCCCTTACGTACGATACTTTAGCTAAAACCAACTGAAATCGAATTTTCAATATCGTTAACGAGTATCGAGACTTGCGGTCGGATTCAGTAACGAAAAAAACAATGGCAGATGATACAGAAATTATATGTTTGACAAATATACTGTAGTTAATTATCAAGTGACAGAAAAGACGGTTTGATGCTATTGAGATAGTTTGGAATTTGAAACATGCTGTACATAATGAAATGTTTAGCAAAGACGATTGAATTCCGATACGGATGACACACAAACACGGTACAGTTAACGCGTACAGAGTGTAACGAACAGCTGGATATTATTCTTTACGAGTAAAAAATTTTTGGAAATTAACAATCGACAAGGTATTAAGTAATAGGTTCATGGAAGTTATATTTCATGAGTGTAGACTTAATGAGTGATGCGTTCAGTCTCTGAATAATGCGCATTATGCTATTAGGAATTATATGATAAGACAATTAATCCACGTGTATTCAGTAGCACGTGTATAACCTTGGATGAACGTATAGTAAAATAGTAGACTGATTGTTATCGACGATTTGATAAGCTGTCAAAATTTAATCTCAATGACTTATGCACTTGTCTGGAGTTTTGAATGTTCTTTCTATCTTATCTTCAGGATGGTAAACGTAATCCTGCTTTCCTTGGGGACGATGGTCTTACCGAGGTCGACCTGAATAAGGACAGTAAGGTGAGATATAAGGACAGTACAGATGATAAATAACAGAAGGAATTTTTTTAACAGAAATTTTTTTTAGAATAATGATTCTTACGGATTTGGATATGGAGTGCAGGAGAAGAAGGTGGCGTCGCAGCCGGAACAGATGGTGAATAAAATTATTGAATCGAACGTAATGAGGGTAAATCAATGAATTCTCATGGTTATTGGTTATTGAAAATTTTAGACAATAGCAGAGGGCGACACTGAAGAAAGAGACACTTGGGGTAGTGGTTTGGAATTTCTAATGTCCTGCATAGCAATGTCTATAGGACTTGGAAACGTGTGGCGATTTCCGTTCACGGCCTATGAGAATGGCGGAGGTGCTTTTCTCATACCTTATATAATCGTCCTGTTCATCGTGGGAAAGCCGTTTTATTATCTGGAGATGATAATGGGACAATTCACCAGCAGATCATCCGTAAAGATATGGTCCATTTCTCCTGGCTTTCGTGGTGTCGGCTGGGCCCAAATGTTCTCCATGATTTCCGTTGGAACTTATTATTGTTCCTTGATGTCAGTTACTCTGTACTATCTGATTGGCAGCTTCCAATCAGAGTTACCTTGGTCCAAATGTAGGTCGGAATGGGGAGATTCGTGCGTGAATTCCGGAAAGAGCGACAACATTACTTCTAACGTGTCCAACGAGAACAAAACTCTGAGAAGCTCAGCCGAATTATATTTTTCGTGAGTGACTTCTAATGATTATTAATGCATTATTAATGCAATTAATTATATTTATTCGCAGGAAAATCGTTCTCAAGGAAAAAGATAGTATCGACGATGGCGTCGGTCTGCCGGATTGGAAACTGACTATATGTCTTTTCGTCGCCTGGGCCTGTATTTTCGCTGTGCTAGCGCGAGGTGTTAGGAGTTCCGGTAAAGCTGCTTACTTCCTGGCAATTTTTCCTTACGTCATCATGATAGCCCTATTGATAAGAGCTGTCACTCTCGACGGCGCTATCAACGGGATAGTCTTCTTTATAAAACCAAATTGGAGTAAATTGTTCGATCCGAACGTCTGGTACGCGGCTGTCACGCAATGCTTCTTCTCGCTGTCAGTTTGTTTTGGCGGTGTCGTTATGTATTCGTCATACAATGACTTCAATCACAATATCTACAGGTAAAATTGTATGACAATGATAATTGATTTTTTCTAATCGATATCTAAACCTTATTTTTCTCAATCGTAAAGGGACGCAATCGTCGTTACCACTCTGGACACTTTCACTAGTCTCATGGCTGGTTGTACGATTTTTGGTATTCTGGGTAATCTCGCCCACGAATTGGGGACCGACGACATCAGTAACGTTGTTCGCGGTGGAACCGGTCTGGCTTTTGTCTCTTATCCGGACGCCATAGCTAAGTTTACCGTCTTACCTCAGGTAAGGATTTTTAAAATTTGATACAAAATTATCATCATTATGATTTTACGAAAATTTTGTTATCGTAGCTCTTCTCGGTCCTCTTCTTCTTGATGCTCTATGTCTTGGGTATCGGCAGTGCAATCGCCCTGGCTGGTGGAATAATCAGCATCATTTGTGACCAATTTCCCAGTTTGAGACACTGGCACGTTGTTTTGGGAACCACGCTCTTTGGTTTTTGCGTAGGAACGATTTACTGTACACCAGTAAGTAGAATTTGTTATCGGTGACCTATAGTAATATTTAGGGCGCCTTGCAATGTTTTTAATTTTTCTTTTCCGCTTTCCTTCTTTCAGGGTGGTCAATTTATACTGGGATTGGTCGACTACTACGCAGGATCATTCATCGTCTTTGTTCTGGCTACCTTGGAGATCATCGGTGTCTTTTGGGTTTACGGACTCGAGAACTTCCTGGATGATGTGGAGTTCATGCTAGAAAAAAGGCCCACCGTTTACTGGCGAATATGTTGGGGCCTTATGACTCCTTTACTCCTGGCGGCCATCTTGATCTACACGATTGCCAGGTTAACGCCACTCACTTACAGTGGTGTTATGTATCCATCTAGCGCCTATGGTAATCACTAGTATAATTTTTTTCAATACGTACAATACTCGAGCTGTATCTACATACACTACATGAGTCCTCGAGATTCGCGTCCTGTAATTCGAGTATTTACTTTCCAGCTGCTGGATGGTCGCTTTTTGCTTTTGGTGTCTTGCAAATACCATTCTGGATGATCTATACGATCCTGACCAAAAAAGATCTAGGAGTACCGGAAGTACGTGTAGAGGATATAATTATAATTAATTGTAATGTTATAACATAATAATGGTTCTAAATTATTATTCACACTTTACAGATGTTCCTTGAAGCCTTCAGGCCCTCCAGCGAGTGGGGTCCTAAAAACGCACGACACTTGGCCGCCTGGCGGCAATTTAAGGAAAAGGCGAAGAAGAAACGCGAGCAAAGAAGTAGTTCAAGAATCAAACAATTCGTCTACGTCATGTTTGGCTGCGAGAGCAAATTACTGTGATAATTTCGAGTGCATGCGTCTCACTATTCCTTTTCATTTCCTTTATTTTACTTTTTAGGCTTAGTTCACCATAATGCATTTTCACACTTGCACTTTTGAACGAGACCCATTTTCTTGGGTCAAATCAAGTCGCACATCTATCTTATGTATATAATCCGTACCTGCCTAGCCGTAGATTCATTTTTAATAGTCCTTCTCAGCTATATTATCAGAGTTTGCTGATACGAAAATCACACACATAATTACAACCATGCAGTCGGTAGATTCTTCTTACATTAATTTAACCAGTAAGCGCTTTTCTTTCACTCTCCACTTTACTCCGTTGGAAAGAAAGGAAACTGAACAGTATTGGAAAGAATAATGATAAGCGAACAATGAAAACGTAAAGATAGAGAATAAGCTCAGTAGAGAGTAAAACAAAGTGGTAGATGTAGAAATGAATCACTGTGATTGACCAGTACGATTTTTCGTTGCTGAATTCTTTGTATCTTCCTTCTTTCTTTTCTAACAATTATTTTGCCTTTCTAATGGCAAAGTAGCTTTTAACTTGTTAGTTTTTGTTTCGAGTGAAGAAATGCAAATACCAAAGACTCTTGTCTTTGTGACGGATAACTTCATTTTCACTTTGTAAAACAACTTTAATATTGACTGCGTTACCGCGTGCGGTGGACGATTTACTTTATGTAAATTATATTTATACTAATTAATTTTAATTAAAAGATACGTTAATGAGAGCGTTTCGTCGATACGAAACAGCGCCCGACCTTATTACCAGAAAAGTATTCGTAGTTAGCGACGGAATCGTAAAGGCAATTTTCATTGTCGCGACATGCCGATCGCCCAGTCGGATATTATCGTAAATTATAGATAACTTATAAGTCGCACAATAGCACGGATTATCGTTATAACGACACCCTATTTTTTCTCACTTAACAAACACTTTTTATTTTAGCAAAAACCGTATCGAACGTCCAATGTCTCCCGGTTTAATAAAGTTCTTCAAGCTTTTTCGTAATTTATGAAATTCCAATCCTCATTAAACTCTTCCGCTTCGTCGAATTCAGGAAACTCGGAAATACTCTCGGCCGATTGTTGTTCCTGTAAGAATTTTGAAAAAGAAAATTATACAACGTCAATATATTTTCGAAAAGATACTCTTAAGCATACCTTGTATTTTTCACGCTCAGCCATTAGTTCATCCTCAAACTCCTTGCGCATGCGCGAGCGCTCTTGACAGACCTGTAATAAATTTGCATTTTACTTTGTTAAATTTTCTATAACAGTATCTTTTTAGATAATTAATTATCTACCGTGAAATTCAGTAGCCAGTGACCCAGGAACTCTATGGGATCGTATGGCTTCCGCATCAATACTTCTCGCAATGCTTGTTTCAATACAAGATTGAAATTTTTTTTCAAATAGAGACTTGCTGATAACGCGTTATCATCGGTGGATGAAATTTCACTTTTAACGCGTTCGCCGTCGAGACATTCGTAACCTTGGATTTCATTGCGCCAAAAGCTAATCAGTATCTCGACATCGCGGTCGGAGAATCCCAGCCTCTTGAGTAGTCTGAATTTCGCGGAACAGAGATTTCACAGAATAAAAAAACTCAAGCGGATCCGCTTATTTCGTTATTTAAAGCATATTACGTAATTGAATCACGGTTAAGGTTATACAAATTTCAATCAATTGCATCGATTGATTTCGACTTATTATACGGAATTGATTTAGACGGAATAATAACCTTACGATTAGTGTGATACTTTGGTACATTTTCAAAATTCTACATATACAGTAACATTTGAGTAGGATTTTGATATTTTACTTACATCGTGATCACGCTATATCAAAAATGAATAATGTATTTGTGAATTTTTTTTACCCAAAATATATCAATGGCATACTCATCTGTATTACACGAAATTTATATCGAAACCTAACCTACTGAAATTATTTCGAATTTCTATCGAAATTATTCCGAAAAAAAGAGAAGACATCTGCTTGGTATAAACTCTTCTTCATAATGTCGATCATTTTATTTTCGGTATAAAAAAAAAAATTCAAAAATACACCGTTTTATTCGGTATAACCTCGGTACAGCTGGTTCCGCTAGGGAAGCACCAGGAGATTAATTGATTACCTGATCATCTCATCGGTAGGTCCATCGATCAATAATCGATTTTTCAGATCGTCACTGAGTTCTTTATATTTCAAAAAATCGTCAAGACTTCCCATGGGATATGAATTTTCTGCAGAATCTTCATTATCTATAAAGTTTGATGCACTGTTACTACTCGAATCTTCGGAAATTTTTCCAATTTCCAAATCATCCTCCGTCGAGACTTCCGAAGATTCATTTCTATTCGCAGACAAATTACTAGAAACAGCCGCTTTGATTTTACTGGACTTCTCCGACATTTCTTGGTTTCCTAACCTGTTTTTAATGGCTAAATATTTCGAAAATTTAATTTAAAAAAAAAAACAAAAGATACTCTGTATTCTAAAAATGCAAAATATGGTAAATATCAATTTCCAATTACTTAGTTTCATTGAACAATACATTTTTAGCATATTATACGGTGTTTTCAATCTCCCTAGAACACCGCACCGTTAATATATTACCATATATTGTATAACAGTCTTCATCCACTTAGTTTCATGGAAAATACTTCTTGACATATTTCAAGTTACAAAAAACCGTACAAATAGTTTCCACAGACTTAAAAAAAAAATCAATCACTTCGATATGCAAACTAACACTAAAATTTGGCGTCTCAAACAAAGGATACGAACACGATCAGGCGTCCATCAACGATGTATTTGCAATACGGAAAGAGAAAAAAAATAGAAAAGTCGGAGTGAGTCATTTTAAAATACATGAAATTACTAAAGTTACATAATAAATATAAAAGTATCAAGGTGAAATTTCAATATGCGAATATTTTATGAAAAATCGACGAATTGCGTCATCTTGATACTCTTAAGGCGTAAGATAGTTATAATTGCACGGCTGCGTAGATTGTAAATGAAAAAGTATTACTGCTGTCAGAGATACTGCGAGCTGGCAGGAAGATCGTTATTTGTAGCTTAACGACATAACAGTCACTATAAGGGACTAAGACGTTACAGATAACACGAACGTTATATGTTGGGCGTTGTCGCAACTTAACGGCAAATCCCATAAGTCGTACAATAAAAGACGACCTTTAGGAAATGCGTGTCTTGTCTGTTGTGAAAGCATATGGCAATGCTTCCCCTTCGGCATTGGCGATCATCGGTGTCTTTTGGGTTTACGGACTCGAGAACTTCCTGGATGATGTGGAGCTCATGCTAGAAAAAAGGCCCACCGTGTACTGGCGAATATGTTGGGGCCTTATGACTCCTTTACTCCTGGCGGCCATCTTGATCTACACGATTGCCAGGTTAACGCCACTCACTTACAGTGGTGTTATGTATCCATCTAGCGCCTATGGTAATCACTAGTATAATTTTTTTCAATACGTACAATACTCGAGCTGTATCTACATACACTACATGAGTCCTCGAGATTCGCGTCCTGTAATTCGAGTATTTACTTTCCAGCTGCTGGATGGTCGCTTTTTGCTTTTGGTGTCTTGCAAATACCATTCTGGATGATCTATACGATCCTGACCAAAAAAGATCTAGGAGTACCGGAAGTACGTGTAGAGGATATAATTATAATTAATTGTAATGTTATAACATAATAATGGTTCTAAATTATTATTCACACTTTACAGATGTTCCTTGAAGCCTTCAGGCCCTCCAGCGAGTGGGGTCCTAAAAACGCACGACACTTGGCCGCCTGGCGGCAATTTAAGGAAAAGACGAAGAAGAAACGCGAGCAAAGAAGTAGTTCAAGAATCAAAAAATTCGTCTACGTCATGTTTGGCTGCGAAGGAAAATTACTGTGCTAATCTCTAGTGCATGCATCTCTATATTCTTTTTCATTTTCCTTTTTTTTTTCCTTTTTACGCTCAAGCCACTATAATGTATTTTCGCAATTTCAGTGATTAAATGATATTCATGCCGTCGTATATCAATCCAAATAATTCCCAGTTTTCTCTATTTAAAACTGGGAACTCCATACCTATATGTTACCAGTATCATTTAAACTTCACGGAGGAAAAATGATATCGAAATACAATTAAAAGGATAAATATATTCCTATAAAATTTATTAAATAACGTTACCTCTTTACCTTGGCTCAAAAAATTTTTAGCTCCACTCCATATCGTGACAATTGTACAATGGAGAAGCAGCTGCTCTTTCCTGAGCCGCCATCAAGATAAAGCGATTAATGGCCGTAAAATGAAGACTCGGCAGAAAGATTCGTGCCAGCGTCGGTGAAGTCTCGTCAATCGCTTTATTGTCTTCTGATTTAATTATCATTACATGGGAAAGTGTCCAAGTGATTCAGTATTTGTAAGTTAAGGATGTATAAAAAGGCGGTAAGCTAATTTTCTTTTTGTTAATAGTTACATAAGGTAAGTTTTCTATAAATGAATCGTGATTAATTAAATACAAATGTTATAACAATTGGAGAATGTTAGTATCTATTTCTATTTGACTTTAAACAGCGATGCGTTTTACAATTGGATGAACAGTATTTAACGCTAAACATACCGACAATTTTTTATAAACGTATTTTTGGCTTTAAAACGGTCAAATCACTGCTCGATGGTACGTTTAGTGTTAAATAACTGATCAAATGGCCTTTATGCTTGTACTTAGGATTTTGTATGCATCGCGTGAATTGTTGCAAAAAAGAATACATTTTTTTAAATATTAATTTTTTCTACGCGCGAATAACACGTTCATTTCAACGGGTATTTTGCCTGGGCGTTCCAAAACTGTTGCAATTAATGCGACGTTAACAAAAATTTCAGTGTTGGCCGTTGATAATGAGCATGGCGGCAAATGTGTATAATTTTATATAATTGGAAATATATTAAATGCATAATTGTCGCACGTGTATATATTTTTAGTTAGATCACGTTATGTTATGTTTGCCTGGATTACTGATATAAGTAATATTTTACGATATTTTTAGATTGCATTATCTTTTTAGTTTATTTCAGTTGATTACCTGTAACATTAAATATGTACGCGTAGCAATAACCTGTCAATCGTGACATTTTTATCTTTTAATTTAGTGTATTATGTATAATAATAGATATCGTGTCACGTATATGTATATATATACGTATATGCTGTAATGCAGAGGGTGTTCAATATTCACTTTTAAAAAACTGCTATGTTAAATACAATAATTAATGAACGCCAATTTTTTTGAATTAGGATGACCATATTTTAAAGTTATAAATAAGGATATTGTCTTGGAAATTCTTGAGGCACACTCTAAAAAGATAAGTTGATGCAGTTTATATCTATTCAAAAGTTTTAGACAAATATCAATTACAGTAGGGTCCATCACAGCTTAATTTTTTTTTATCCTGCGTAAGGCTGAGGGATGGGGACACCTGAATATTATTCCTGGTCCCAGGTGCGAAAGAAGGAGAACCACCATTACAATTCTGTGTATGTGATTAGTATTTTGCTTAGCTTATATATTTCTATATTAAGTAAGCTCTGAGAGATTCTACTGTATTCTCTTCCAGACTAAATTTGTATCTTATTTAACATGGCTATTTCCATATATCTTGAACATAGATGAAATTAGATAAATATTTGTACATAGTGGCCTTATCTTATAATTTTACAGTATAAATTTCTTATCATTCTATGCCATAGATATGTGTCTGTTTTTATAGTCTTGTAAACAGTTCTATGACAAAATTAATGATACTGCCACGTAGGTGGTCCGTAATTGAAATAGCTTAAAGTGACAACCGCAAACATGTGTTTAGTGCTAAAAATTCTGATAGCAAGATTTCTCAATTGTCAATGTTCCTTTGCTATAGATAATAAATGGTGTTTCATTGCAATGGAAAATTTTGCCATAGGCCTTGCACTTTTTCATGTGTCACTTTAAACTATTTTAGTTAAGAACTGACTACAGATATTCCAGATAATATGTAAATAAGTGATTAGCTAATTTTTAAATTGACACACCTCAAATACTTACTTTTATGTTTTATAGAATTCCAATGGTGTCGATAAGGGACATGTTAATCAGGTCTTTGAAAGTGACGTTCATGACACAAATTCAGGACAATGTCAAACGGCAGAAAACTCCGTAGAGTCAGAAAAATCAGAATCACGGTCATCAGATTCGACACTTGCACATGGAAAGATAGAACAACGTACAACATGGACAAACAGTATCGAATTTCTGATGTCCTGCATCGCCCTGTCTATCGGTTTTGGAAACGTATGGAGATTTCCATTCGTTGCTTATGAAAATGGCGGCGGTGCATTCCTCATACCTTATATAATCGTCCTTTTCTTGGTTGGCAAGCCCTTCTATTACTTGGAAATGATAATCGGTCAATTTTCCAGTAAGAGCTGTGTTCAAATTTGGCGTCTGTCACCCGCGTGCGTCGGTAATACAATTTATACACTTTACAACAAACTTGTCACCGGATTTAGGTTAAGTTATCATTTTCTTCTATAGGTGTCGGCTGGGCCCAAATGTGTTCATTGATGGCTCTAGCTTCTTATTACTGCGCTCTCATGTCACTCACTTTATATTATTTAATTATGTCATTCTCTGCCGAATTACCGTGGGCCTGGTGTAGAGAAGAATGGGGCGATTCTTGCGTTCCCTCCGGAATAAAATACAGCGCCATTACTACTAAAGTTGTATCTAACAATGCTACTTCGAGTACAAGTAATAACGAATTGGAGAAGCTTCGCTTAATTAATGTCACCAGCCTCTCCAGTTCTGCTGAACTTTATTTCCGGTGAGTAGTCACAGAAAAAGAAATAAGAAATTAATATCAAGAAATCCTAACAAAATATTCTATTTTGACTCTTGCAGTAAAATCGTTCTTAAGGAGAAAGACTCCATTGATGACGGCATCGGTCTACCCAATTGGGAACTAACTCTCTGTCTTGCTGCTAGTTGGATTTGCGTTTGTCTGGTTTTATCAAAGGGCATCAAAAGTACCGGAAAAGCTTCTTATTTCCTGGCACTGTTTCCATATGTCGTTCTTATCTCGTTATTGATACGTGCTGTCACCCTCGATGGCGCCGGAAATGGTATCTTATTTTTCATTAGTCCTAACTGGGGCAAACTATTGGATCCTACTGTCTGGTACGCAGCTGTTTCTCAGTGCTTCTTTTCACTGTCCGTATGTTTTGGTTCTATCATTATGTACGCATCGCACAATGAATTTCGACACAATATTTATAGGTATTTACACGAATAATTGTATAATGTTAATTAAATCGTGGTTGTGGCTTTTAATAATAGGGACTGTTATTTTTTAATTTAAGAGATGCTATGATAGTGACCAGCTTGGATACTGTCACTAGCCTGATAGCCGGATGTACTATATTTGGTATCCTTGGTAATTTGGCACACGAGACCGGAAGCGATGATATTAGTTCAGTCGTCAGATCCGGCACAGGTCTTGCATTTGTTTCTTATCCGGATGCTATAGCAAAATTCACTGTATTGCCACAGGTAAGATTTATATTAATAATTTCATTGCTTGCATACATTATTTATTATAAATTATGGTATCAATTAATATTTTAGCTATTCGCGGTACTCTTCTTCTTGATGATGTTCGTACTTGGAGTAGGAAGCGCAGTCGGAATGACATCA
Organism: Calameuta idolon; assembly: GCA_030142285.1. Taxonomy (NCBI): domain Eukaryota; kingdom Metazoa; phylum Arthropoda; class Insecta; order Hymenoptera; family Cephidae; genus Calameuta; species Calameuta idolon. The sequence goes on from JARQSV010000393.1 coordinate 64,686, forward strand.
AGCATAACTAATATAATTGGTGATCAATTTCCAAAATTGAAAGTCTGGCAAATTATATTCCCAACCTGTTTTATTGGTTTCGGTGTGGGGACCATTTACGTTACACCGGTAAATAAGTAATTTTAACGTACTAAACAATTTACGTGCCGATGACTGTATGACTATCCGAAAGGGTTGTAAATGTTGATTTATAAATTCATATAGAATGTTATTAATTACGTATTACAATTAAATATAAAATTTTTAATATACAGGGTGGACAATATATTCTGACTCTTGTGGATTATTATGGCACGTCCTTTGTTGTCTTTGTCTTAGCTGTTTTTGAGATCACTGGAATCATATGGATATATGGTAACTCTATAATAGATTATAACCATTAAATATTTATTAGTTTTATTAGTTCAACATTATAGAAAATATTGATCATTACTTTGTCGGCAGGCTTGGAAAATATTTTGAATGATGTGGAATTTATGCTTGGACGTCGAGAAAGTATATACTGGAGATTGTGTTGGGCCATCGTTACGCCATCACTTCTCTTGTCTGTTTTTATATATACCATGTTTGAGCTTACACCCGTTACTTATGGTGGAGTTGAAATGCCGACGAAAGCTCATGCTGCAGGGTGGATCTTATTCGCATTTGGCGTTCTACAGATTCCAACATGGATGGCGATCACAATATTTAAAAATCGGAATTTGCCGTTCCCTTTGGTTCGTATGATGAGTTACTGTCAAATTTATACGTAATCAGTGTATCTCTTATAGCATCGTGACAATTTTAGATGATAAAGAATGCTTTTCGACCTGCCAAAAATTGGGGACCGCTATTGCCGGATCACAGAAAAGAATGGTTAGTCTTCAAGGACGAGAAGAAAAATCTGAAGAGGGCGAAATCTGATCAGTCTCGGATAGTTCAAGCGATCTGCCTGATCTTAAATATAAATGAAAAGTAGAACGATGTGGTTTGTTTCAAAAAAATTTTTAATCTAAAACCTACTTTAAAATGTCCATCATCCTTATCTACATTTGAGAACGCTTTATCGATCTACCTTGCGATACCGAGAAAATATATTATCATTAGCCTTTAATCGAACTGTGATTGATGATCAATGATAACTTTTGATCGAGCACGATGTACCAATAAATTATTTAATGTTTAAAAGATAAACCCAACTTATGTACGATATAATGATATAATTTCTATGAAAAAGAAAAACATTTATTAAATATTTATAATACACAATAATTACAAAAAGGAATATCGTCCTTATTATTCTATCTCTATAATGATTTCATTGAGACTGATATAATAGGTTAAAAAATCGATCAGATCTTTATCCGATCTATACTGCTATATCATTCTTTTAACACTCATTGATTCAATCTCATTTTTGCACGCCAAAAAGAGTAGCTATGATTTTTGCTTTCGTCGAATTCTTTAAACTCTCTTCTCGGATTATACGTCTCGATTCCTTGAATTCCACCCATTCTCTTCTTTTTTTTGGATTCTTTGGACCCCAGTCGCTCGTTGGTTTTAACAGCTGTGCAATTACAATAGTATAATTATGTAAATATCAAAGTTAATTGTACATCAAGGTATACGTACTTCGAGCCATGATTTGTCTCTGTTCTTCATTTTAACTATAATTATCCATATTGGAAATTGAATAACACCAACAACCAATAGTGTCCACCCAGTAGCTACACAAAGGTAATACAAAACTTTTTTAGAAGATGGATAAACCAGTTTGATTAAAGATAAATATTTTTCTTTAGTATCTTTACCGTAAGCGGCAGTGGGATAAGTTTCGTTATTGTACGTAAGTGACGTCATGGTAGCCAGAAAATAAATAAGTATAGTAAACAGCATCAAAGGAGTCAGGAAACTCCAGCAGAATCTCCAATAAATTGAAGGTCTATTTCCCACCATGAATTCGATATCATCCATAAAATTATTGATACCTGTAAAATAAGAATGGCCAATAATATCTGAGTTAAATTAAAATTGAGCAAAAAAATTGAGATATTATACCATATACCCAAGAGATGGCGATAACTTCAAAAGATGCCAGGAACACGATGATAAAGGTTCCGCCGAAATAGTCAACTAAATTTAAGATATACTGTCCACTCTGATGATAAAAAAATTTGTAAGATATAACGTCATCCGCACAGCTTGAAATAAGTGATCGCACAAAAGACAACTTACCGGAGCACAATAAATAATTCCCACTAAAAAGCCACACGTTGAAACACCCAGTGCGATTTTCCATTGATCAACATTTGGAAAATCGTCCTTGATAATACTGATAACGACTCCGGAAAAGGCTACGGAGGTACCAACGCCCAGGACGAACAACATGAGAAAAAATAAAACCGAGAACAGCTGTGGGACTACGGAAAATTTCGAAAGTGCTTCCGGATACGAGATGAATGCCAATCCGGTGCCAGCACGAACAACCGTACTTATGTCGTCATTTCCTAGCTCATGCGCAAGATTACCAAGAATGCCAAAGATGGCGGTGCCAGCTATGAGGCTTGTGCAAAGATCCAAAGACGTGACAATGGTACAGTCCCTGTGAATAGAAGAATGCTCAATAGAGAAAAAAAAATTACTGTAATCACTTTTCAACAAGAATGATTAAGACCATGACCCACCTGGTGACATTGTGATTGAAATTGTTGTAAGAGGAGTACATGGTAACTGCGCCAAAACAGACACCCAAAGAAAAGAATGCCTGAGTCACTGCCGCGTACCATACAGAAGGATCTAAGATTTTACTCCAGGTTGGACTGTACAGGTAGATGATGCCTTTGGAAGCGCCTTCGAGAGTGACAGCCCTGACAAGGAGTCCGATCATAATGACATAGGGAAATAATGCCAGGAAATAGGCAGCCTTTCCAGTGCTCTTTACACCTCTTGATAGGACTATGTATACGGCGATCCAGCTGGCGAGAAGACAGAGAACTAACCTCCAAGACGGCGTACCCAAGCCATCCTGTAAACTGGATTCGCGGAGAACTACCTTTCTGAAATATTTTTCATCAATTATGTATATACTCCGTATTGGGTATGAATAGCAATTAGCATTTACTTACAGAAAATATAACTCTGCTGAACTACTCTTGCTGGAGTTCGTACTGTAACTTCCTATGGAACTAGAATCGACGCATACATCACCCCACTCTTGTCTGCAAGTCGACCAGGGTAGTTCCGATTGGAAACTCGCTATTAGGTAGTACATCGACAGCGCCATTAAGGCGCAATAATATGTAACTACAGCGAATACCGATATAGCAATTCCATAGCCTATCCCTGTAACAGAGAGTGAATATTGAGGGTAACCTAAAAATTGAGGTTAACCTTGTTTTCGGTACCTTTAAAAAGTGGCGACGCTGACCAAATATCCACGCACGATCTGCTTGTGAATTGTCCCAGTACCATCTCCATGTAGTAAAACGGTTTACCGATTATGAAAAGGACCACAAAGTATGGTATAAGAAATGCACCGCCGCCGTTTGCATACGCCGTGTAAGGAAATCGCCAGACGTTTCCCAAGCCGACGGAGAAGGCGACGCAGGACATAAGAAATTCTATCCCGTTTCCCCACTGTGCTCTGTCAGTAGCATCCGGATCGTCGTCTCTCGCGGACTTGACACTCTGAGGAAGACGAACGTATCCCAACGTCAGAATAGTCACAATTGCGAAGCGTCGCGTTTCTTTTTATCAATGAATTATAAAATGGATCCACTCGGTTCCTTCGTGAAATTCATTCCTTATTCTATACCACTACAGGTCCTGGCGTTCAGCAAAATTCAACGGTATTACCATAACCTCTAAATGACAAAATATTTTTCTTTTCCATTGGTCATAAAAATGGCGCTAAAATTTATATTCAAAGGATCTCCTATTACAAATAACCTAACACATTTCAACAATGGCATATGCTTCTTTCTTTAAAATAATATAATTTCTTTAATTAAAACTCACTCCGCTGTCTATATCCCCTATAGATTTATTCATATCGTCGGCAATGATCGACAGCTTGATCCTTCCCGCAGATTGGCGACTATCAGTATCGGCTGCGCTCTGCAATTAAAAATTGGTCACTGATTGCGAATTGGCGTGCGTCGCGACGTTCGTCACTGTAATTGCTAATTAAACCCTATTCACTTGTATTTTCCGACGTCGATCGACCTCGCGATATCACGGATGCCACGCATTCCGGCGTATTAATCACATGATAATAATTAGTATCGTAATTTTTCTTTTTTTCATACATAGAGATTTCTTTGTTGTTTGCATAACGGACAAATCAAACAACATACGCAAACAAGTAAAACGCAATGCTAGGAAATTTTAGTCCTATTATATCCTGCATTTTTTATCTAAAAATTCTTTCCCTACTCCCTACGTTCTTCCCTTCGTACAAGTTTGCACAATACGTATATATTTTTTAATATCGATGAAAATTTCATTCTCAGATAGCAATACTGATATTTTTATCCATGATATTTTCAATCTTTCTCATATTTCGTATTAAAATATCTGCATGTCATAATTGATCCATTGATTATTACGTTTACAGAAACAACTGAATTTTCTTTACATAACCAACTAATTTTTCAGATGCAACACTGCCGACGTTTATCGTACCTGATTCGTTTAAAATAAATTCATGGAATTTGAAATAAATCCTTATCTTTTATCCCCAAGTAAAAACAGTATCTACAATCTTAACACTTCTGTGGATACAATTTAGATTACACACATTGCTAATGCGTCCCCCTCTCAACGCTTTGTACAAAGACAATTGCTTTTAGCGTTTGTCATTGCGACAGATGAGTGTTGTCACACGACACTGAATAAATTCGGAATTAAGATTCGCGATTGCTAATCTTTCAATTGCAGATTAATTTTATTTTCATTGCACGAAATAGCACTAATTAAGATATCCTCACACGAATACTTTGTGAATTCAAAAACTCGTGAATAAAAGCTCTAATCTTAATTGATCATTGTTGGCCACTAATATGTAAAAAAAAACAAAAAAAAAACTTGACAAATATAACCAAAGTATGACGTCACTTTTTTCAAACCGTCAAAATTTACTAATTCCAATATCCATTGAGTTCTTTAGTAACAGAATTCATTTTATCCTTATTATAAATCTATTTTAATTCGTACCATTATGGATTTTATGCTTTATTTTTGTTATTTCAATAACTACAGAACATCCGTTATCCTTTGGACATTTACACCATCCGGTACGCAATGTTTATAATGACACGCTCCTGACACTCCGACTGTATTCCAGTGACTGGCAAACGAATTCGCGCGCTCTTACGAATATCTACGCAGGTGCGTTCCGCCGCTTCAAATGTACAAGGCTTTAATAACCAAAGTACGCCAATATAATTCTGATTGTCTTACGTATTAGCGAACGACCGAATGGTACAGGTGTAATCGTACATCCTTTAGATAAAATTCAAGTACCGAGGGATCCGTAGAGAAAACACGTATGTGTACACAAATTTTCAATTAATATACACAGACATATATTGCATATGCAGCTGTATAAAGTATATCGAATAATGATAATAATCAATTATCATAAATTTAGGGTACAGAGACAAATGATAATATGTACCCATGTTATTCGGACCAAAACGCGTTCCACATGAACATGGTTGTATACCATAAGAATTAAATGGGCGCCAACTTCAGGTCGTACATTCAGAGGGAATAACACAGTATACATACGATAGTGGTGTAATGGGAACGACGAAATAGATAAGTTGGTAATTTCGAAATTTTCAGATAAACTTATTATTGGTGAAAATCGTCGTTTTATGGAGACTAAATGATTCATGAAAATAAGATTAGGCAGATAGACTGTTACGACAGTGAAGGCCTTGCTGATGGATTATATATATATTTTTGTTAATCCTCTCTTAATAGTACACTAACTTTTTGTAGTTGCGTGATGCACTATTGTGGATTCCGTTTGTTAATTTTTTTTTCTCTTATAGTGGCATCTTGGATTATTCGTATAAACAATTTTTCAGCAAGTGGTCGCTGATCTTCTCTGATTTTTGAACATGGCCAATCGCTATAATGCTTCAAGTCTATCGGTAAATTGCCAGTCAACTTGCTTAAACACTGAATTCAGGTGAAACGAATCTATTAGGATTAATTAAGTTAAATTGTTTTTAGCTGAAAATCAAAGCGGTTAATTAACCTATAGAGAATTGCTGTAGAGAAATAATAGGGTAAAGTCCCAATGCGGCTTGTAATACCATTAGCTGAACTCTCGAATTTGAAAGCTTTTCAAGAGATTAGATTTAAGGAGTGATAGAATTTAATTAAATAATCAATTAATTACTCTCAATCTCGTTGAAGCTGATGAAGACTTCTTAATGAGGTCATTTTATAAAATGCAGATAACGTTAATACACGATGAAAGGTACTCAAAATGTGATCCAAATTGATCAAAATCTTTCATAGAATTGATGTATTTGCCATTATCATTAGTCCTATCATTAGATCCGTCCGACTGGTCCTGTACGGGTAAATATTTGACCTGTCACTGAGGTTAACGAGGGCCTTAATACGCATAGCGATAATAAAATTATCAAGGGATTAGTGTTATTCCATTCGAAAAAAATTTTATTGTCAATGATAAAATTGTCAAGAGATCCATTCCCAAAAGTTTAATTGCCAGTAGAAAACTAATCCAATCATAAAGATAAGACATTTGGAAAATTACTTAACTTTCAATATACATGCGATAGCGTGTATTGTGTTACGATACCGATCTTTTAATGACAGATTATTGATGTGAGAAATCGATAATTTTTGTTGTCAGATAAATAATTATCGAACGGATTCTGCGTTTCGATCTAAAATTATTGGGGATCATACTTTTATGAAGAAAAATCAACTTATTGATTTTTTATTTAATAATTACATAATTAATATCGAACAACATTGTAGGAACGTACTGATATCTGAAACAACGTCAGGGTCCCCAAAAATTGGCTCTGAAATAGGATACGTCGTTTCTATATGCCCTATACATACATATGTCAACTCTTGATAGCGCACATGAAAAAGTGTACTCTTTCGATACTTCTATTTTCCGCCACCAGATGTCAGGTACCAGTACCCGATTAGCGTATTGACACATCGATGTGTTTTCAATAACGCACACAAACTGTAACAAATACATTTATGCTACCAGCTGAAATATTACGAGTAATTTACGAACGCAAAATTTCCATAAGAAAATACCTTTATCATTCGAGTTTGTTTTCTCGCTCGTTATTATTGCGATTCCATCATTCGATCGGAATACCAAGAAGATGAAAGTTCAGATAAGATAAAAAAGAAATCATATATGGTTTTTCATAAATATCGCAAGACCATAAGATTTGACCCACATGCTTGATTCATACAGTAAAACAATTCCTACGGATAGTCAAGCCACTGTTGAACGACCCTGTATCCTCCTTGCAATTTGCTTATTGATTTTCGTCGATATTCTCCATCGATGTCATTATAGATGGTAAACATGGTTACGAGATAAAAATAGAAATAATCCCAAATCCTATTTTATACGTTCTCATTAAAAGTATTGTTTTGTAGGTATACTTACATGACTACTAAATCGTATTCCATCAACTATATTTAACTCGCATATTTGATTTCTACGATATCTTGTACTACGAATAACCTTGTATAGATGTGGATATAAAAATTTCGATGATTTTATTTATTCTAAGGAACAAGAATTATATACAACACTCGACAATACTTTACCGATCTATTAATGATTATGATTTTACACGCGTATTAAAGTGCACATACAGTCTTCTCAGTATGAAAATTACTCCGGATGTCGTGAACATCCGAAACACATTGTGTCTTAACAATCTTCGTACTACATAATACATACTAGTAAACTGCTATTTATGTATGATGACTATACTATAAAAATCTATGGTATGTACAATAAATATGTCTTGCATGGTTGGCTGACATTAAAAAAGATTACAAGATTGATGGCGGTTCACAGTAATTCGTATTTTCTTACATAACGACGCGGTACCGACTGTGTATTAAATAAAAATCTAAAATTCACCAATGTTTGTAAACGCTTGTCGCTAGAGAGAAAAAGGGAGTGAATCCGTTTAGAGTTTCTTTTTATTTAAAAAACAAATTATATATTCCACCTTCGCTCGTAGACTTCTTCTCCTCGGTGAACAGCTGCCATTCTCTTTTCTTCTTGCTGTTCTTGGGACCCCACTTATGTGAAGGCATGAAGGATCTTTTGATTGTCTAAAGAAAAGAATATTGACGGATCACAGTAGTAATTGTAAGACTTTTCTACCTTACCGACGGGTTTTGATAATGGCATTTACGATTGGCAGTGCGACTTGACATCATGTCATATTTTATGACTAGACAAATTCTGTCAATCGAAAAGCGTGTAGGTTGATCTTACCGAGTGACTGATCTTACCTTCAGAACCGATGACGTCCTGTTTTTTATTAATGAGATGCTTATCCAAATTAATATCTGTCCTACGCCAATGCCTAGTATTGTCCAGCCAATTGCATAGGCATAATCAGGAAAGGCAATACCGTCATACATTGGCGCTACGTAGGTCGCCATAGTGTAAATTAAGATGATCAGCATGAGAATTGGATCAATCAAAAGCCAACAGATTCTCCAATACAATCCGGGTCTGTATCCTAGCATGAATTCTATGTCATTGAGGAAATTGGACAAGCCATAAATCCAAAATACTGTCATTAACTGAGTGACAACGACAATGATGGGGATGAACGTGCCGGCGTAATAATCCACCAGCGTCAGCATCCATTGTCCGCCCTGATTGAAATTAAAAAAAGAAATATCTAATAAATATAACTAGATTGCTACATAGATATAATATTCATAAATTAACATTGACTTGCCGGCGTAACGTAAATTTGTCCGATCAGAAATCCAACGATGCATACAGCCAGAATTATTTTCATCGGTTTTATTTGAGGAAACTTGTCGCAGAGGACACTGAACACACCACCGGCCAGTGCCATTGCGCTTCCGGTACCGAGTACAAACATCATAATGAAAAATAATACAGAAAATAATTGTGGCACTACTGAAAATCTTGATAGTGCTTCCGGATAAGAGATAAATGCCAAACCACTGCCACCTCGTACTACAGTCGATACGTCATTGGATCCGTTTTCGTGTGCCAAATTACCCAAAATACCAAAAATAGTGCAGCCAGCTATAAGACTTGTGAAAGTATCCAATGTAGTCACGATCATAACGTCCCTGTGAAAGGTAATACATATTTTTATTAATTTGTTCGGTGCATTATTTAGAGTAGTATTTTTAATAATTTCTTTGATAACAGACCTTCTAACGTTGTGGGAAAAATTATTGTACGACGAGTACATTATGAGGCTGCCAAAGCAGATTGATAAGGAAAAGAAACACTGGGTGACAGCCGCGTACCATACAGTCGGTTCCCACAATTTGCTCCATTTTGGTGTAATGAAGAATAAAATCCCATTGACAGCACCTTCCAACGTGACAGCCCTAATTAGTAGAACTATCATCACGATATAGGGAAATATTGCGAGAAAGTAAGCAGCCTTTCCAGAGCTCCTAACGCCGCGACTTAATACAGCAAAGACAACAACCCAACTGAAAAACAGACACAGTGACAGTTTCCATGATGGCCATCCGATACCGTCGTCGATTGATTGTCGTTCGTTGAGAACTATAAGTCTGAAAGAGAAAGAAAAGGTTCTTAATAATTCAAGAAATACATACTGGATCGCAAATTTGGATATAAAATTCAACTCGTATGTACACAGGATAATGTATTAATAACTAACCTATAATACAATTCCGCAGAACTGGAGAAGGTTTGATTCTTATCAGAAGACAATGATCTATTAGATTTTGCATCAAAACAGAAACCAGACCATTCATCCCGACAATAGGACCACGGCAATTCTGACTGAAAACTCATAGCAAGGTAGAACAATGTCAAGGCCATTAAAGCGCAGTAATACGTCACTACACAGAATGCCGCTATTATCTGTCCATATCCAACTCCTAAAACGATAAAAAAAATACTGAATATTCTTATCAATTATAACAGATAATTTTAGACGATTGAAAAAATTTTTTTTTACATAACTTCACAAAATTTATTCTTTTATATCAATAGCCCATGCAGTACTCAGTAAATTAACGACCCGGTAGATAAGATTAATCAAGCACACACTTATAGTCTGCGTTAAAGCAAAACTGTATTATCTAGCCAAGCATAAGTTTCAACATATACACAGTCAACGTGTTCAATGTTATTCTTTTTGACAGATAGAAAACAATGAAATCTCTAACAAGCCACATGCGACTCTGCATACAATTTTTTCAACAAAATATGCACGCGCATGGTTTTCCACTGAATAATATTTTATTCTTATCTCTTAGCGTAAATTTACATAATTCAATTCATTTCTTAAGGATTGCATTGTTTTGTAAACTGTCAAAAAAATACATTAAATTGCTGGACCAACTATATACGTTATATGTCGGATCTTCTTATCCGCTTAATGATCCTTCCCCACAAACAGATAGTTATAGTGTGTCGAATTTTATTGCCCAAATAAATGCTTATCGATATTGCAAACGTATTTTATGATCGGATTCCAATAAGGGCTCATATCGAGTTCATCCAAGAATTGCTGTTTCATTATATTCAGTCAAAAAAGACAATATTTTTTCCGAACACATATTTGTACACTATATCTATACTATATCTATACTATATTGTGATACATAACATATTGTGATCGGTATTTGGCAAGTGATAATATCGATGTTTTTTTTTTTAAATTATTACTTGCCGCACGACTGTATCTACTCATACCGTGAAAATACAATCACACATCGAGGGTATAATAAAATATTAAATTTCGTATTATCACCGTTTTAGAATCTGATTCGTAGAATTACCTTTCATCGGCGGAGATAAGGCCCAAACTTTTACGCAGGATTTACTACTGAACTGACCCAAGGCACATTCCAGATAATACATGGGCTTGCCTATCAATAATAAAACAATAATGTATGGAATGAGAAATACGCCACCGCCATTCTCGTAGGCCGTGAAAGGAAATCGCCAGATATTTCCAAGTCCCACAGACGTCGCGATGCAGGCCATTAAGAATTCCAATCCGCCACTCCATTCATCTCGCTTGATACTGTTCTGTATAGGATCAGTTATTGATTCATTAATGATACCGTGCAATTAATCGTATCTTTTTTTTCATATTTACATACCGTGGATATTATAGATATGACTGACAGCTTTCCACGAATTCCATTTGCGTCGGTATTTGGTATTGAGGATTTTCGTTTTTTCTCAATCTCTACATGCTCGCTATTATCATTTTCAAAAGCTTCATTCGTCAATCCAGTTGGTTTCTGTGAATAGAAAAATTTGTTTGATATATATTTACATGTGATAATACATCAGTGCAATCTTTGCATGTAGTTCAAAATAAGAATTTTCGTTCCAGATCAAACATATGTGCAGTTGGCTTTAAAATGTTAAAAATTCAGTAGACAAATCTTGTGAAATTTACATCACAGTTATATTAATTCTACGTTGTTGTTGTGAAAATTGCACAAAAGTCACATAAGCATGAAAAAGAAGTTTGCTTGGAATTTATATCAAATTAAAAATTTTGAATATGACTCATGTTCCTTAAATATTATCTGGCCATGTTACACAGAACACTTATATCCGTTTAATATTATTTCAAAGAAATTTTTCTTATCATTTGAAATAATCTTATCATTGTATTAATCACCTTAAAGACCGCGAAATCTATAAGACATATGTTTTTATCTATGAAGCAATTTTTTTTTGAAACCTTCAGAAATTTTAGAATACAATGCATTGTAGGTATTATTGAAAAAAAATTTTTTTTTTAATAATTATGGGCCGCGTCAGCGTTTGGGCAAGGTCTTCTACGAAAGAATGAAGCACCTGTAAATAATCGGAAAAAACATGAAAGCAATTGAGTTTGATACATTGACTATTCACGTTAACACTTAAATAGACAAAATAAATACAATGTATCAAATTAGGTGACATCTAAAGACATCGTCTAGAAAAGTCGAAAAAACTCATGAGTCGTTCTTGAGGTGTTAAAACTATGAAATTTCTCGAATCCAAAGACAGAGGTGATTTGACAGAAGCTCTAAAAAATCCAGGTTAATTATTAATAATCTTGTCAAAACGATGAAAGTCAAATATAAATACATAACAAAGATACGTCAAATCTAGTGTACAGCTTACATGAATTATTGAGAAATGGCAATTTCCAACAGAAAGGTAAAATAAAATCAAAAGATAATGACAAAAAATAATAATAAAAAAAGAAAAAGATTCTCACTTCAATTTCGTCTTGTTGTGCCATCGCGTCTAGGTCTCCAAAGACAGTAGATTCAAATTATCTTGAAGGTCGTGGAATTCCAAAAAAAAAAATTTAATTTGGAGAAAACTCAAAATGTCAAGATCCAAAATCTTTCGTCATTCTCGGGCGTGAAGTCACTTTAAAAATTATCCAATTATCTGCAAAACACAAGTGATCTTCGAATTCCAGATAGGAACGATTTTTTTTTTTTTTTTTCGAAATTTGAGTAAATCTTACAAGTCTTCGGAGCTCCCCGGAATTCAAAGTGGTCCCACCAAGTTCCACGAGGCACTGATGAAACGGAATTCACGTAGTTAGTTCCAGAGCCTGTATCAAAAAATCCAAGCGTCGCCCCTTCTATGAAAGAAATCGCACCAGAGACCGATCGGCCGATCCACATTGATTCGTAAAGCCATATGCGGATAAGATAAAGTTTCGTCTTTTTCAACGGGAAGTAATGACAACTAGATAAGACAATGCTTCAATCTCTCATAACTCCTTAGCATATCTAAGAACGCTCACAAAGCTCGCCATACACCTTTTTTTTTTCTTCGTCAAAGACATAATACGTGTCATTGAGGCTTCGAGCACGCACCGTCTGCCTACTGTCATTAAATAGCCAGATTTCATGACGGCAAACAACCAGGTAAATTCTGCATCGTGATAATCAGCTGCTATAAAGTAAAAACTTTGTTTCTTAGATTGACGGTAATTTAACAACGTTATGAGAACAAACGCGTATCGTATACAAATATGATGTATTGTACAGATAGCTTCGGTTGAAAATTCTTTACTTCACTTTGAAGCTTTTCTAAAGCAAAATCTAGCAAACACAAAGTGACACTTACATACCAGTGATGTTGAAATATTTTACTCAAGCATGTAACAGTCATCCAATACTTCACGTATGTAACTGATATATCCCTGAGTATGATAGTTTAGCACAGTCTATATGTATTACTATGTTCTTTTTTCACTGGGAAGCAAAAGAAAACTCTATAAGACACGTAAAACCTCTTGGATGTGTTTAATTTAAATTAATTTACCTTGCAACGTTATATTTATATTTTTTATCTTGAATTGCATATGCTTTTTCTTTGTTATCAGATCTTTTCCAGACAGGTCCGGAGACCTATATTTTGGTATAGATGCACTTGGCAATATCTGATCGTGAATTATTCAAGTCTTTGATTCCATCGTGAAATTAGCTTGAGGGAAGCTAAAAAATAATAAAAGTCAAAACAAACGATGAATATATATTAACGAAGATTTTATTTTCAGTATGAAACGGGTGTTCGAAATGTCTCTCTTGGTAACAGACTCAATTGTTATGACGTGTACTAAAATGAAGCCCGTAACACCTTTTGATATTAAAATACAGACGAATGCATATATACTTTATAAATACGTGTATGTAGATGCCTGCTGTATGTTACAATTATCGTTTCAACTAGGTAAACAATAATTTACGTAATAAAGATGCGATTACTAGGTCGGAATTGTTAAGTGATAACGAGCCACAATTGTCGGATCGTTAAATGAAGTGAAAGAATTTGCCTTTTAAAACGGGTGTTACGATTAACGTAGACGAGATTGAATAATAAAAAAATTTTATTTCTCTCTATTACAGAGTGAATTAAATTTTATTTGTCGATATATTGAATTAAATTTATTGAACAGGAAAAAAACATATTTTACTAATTTTCATTTTAAACCTTAAAATATAAAACTTATATACATACAGCTGTTTGAGAATTCATCGTAAAATAGATTAAATAACTTTTAGCTAAATTTATTTCTCTTTATATATATAATTAAAATATCCCTTCCTTTCGACGATTCCTAAGAGTCGATTTGTTGTATCAACTATTTTATAAAGCGATATGCATACGTAGGAGATCGAAGATACGTGTTAAAATTAATTGCCTGTTCATACTGATAACTGTCTTGATATCGTACAAACTAGGTATATCTTGATAAATCAAAATTTTTGTTTTTCCAAGAATTCCAAAAATGCGACGTTTTAAATACAAAATTCTAATTGCTTATATACATATATATATTTAAATGTAATTCAGCACGCTGATACACATCTTGCAATACTCCGATAGAAGAGCGCGGGCAGTGAACGTATTAAAAATCAAAATATCATCATTCTATCCTTTTATCATAATTAATTGTCTGTGAGACGTCGCGACCGAACGACAAGATATTATTCCATTATTGTCATTAAGTTAATCTTGAAGATATTCCTTAAAATTAATGAAGCGTACATGCATCATTGTTTTGACTGTAACGAGGTGTGGCTGAGAAGTGTTAAGAAACAATT
>JARQSV010000393.1:79635-127389 GCA_030142285.1 Calameuta idolon
TATCAGATCAATTCGATAATCCGAAAATGTGCTCGTTAAGATTCTTTGTATCGGAGTAATTATATGTTATTCTTAGTTCAGATTCATCTGCTGAATATTAATTAATGAAAAATCGATCATGAGAGGACAAATTTTTTAAACTGCGTGTCACCTTTTGGCGCATGCTGAATTACTGCTGATGATAAATTTTTTTATTTTATCGCTATCAAATAACAGATTTAATTGAAAGCTATGAAAAGCATGACTGTCAGTGACAAAATAATAACAATTAAGTAATCATAAACGAAAAACGTACATCACGATGACTGGCAATGTATGCGCGAGGCTATTGTCAAATTATCAGCAGCTTTTTCAACAAGTCCATGACATTCGTCAGTAAATGACAGAAATTGATCACATTACCTTTTATCAAACATTTTTATATAACGTTCGATTATCTCCTATTTCAACCATGAATAATTTCAGTGACGTGTGCTACGTGTTTCAATTGATAGTACATCAAATCTTCGTGTATCTGCGAGTAGGTTATCGATCAACACAAAACTTAACCTTAAATTAATTGTCCTTTTAACCGTTAACCGTTATCCCGCCTGTCAAATCATTGCACACGATGACCACGTAAAATTGCAGGATTTGATACTTAACGAATTTTCGCGATTCACCGTCGAATCCCAGGATGTCGAAGGATCGACAAAGTCACAAGGATCGTTATCGAGACACGCACTGGCGGATTTCGTTGCGTTCTTTACGCTCTGCGGGTTTCTGGGAATCTTCGTTGTGATTTCAGCTAAAAGTTCCAAGGATGACGAAGAATTCGTAACATCCACTATATCCACCACGTCCAGGAACATGAAGTACGTTCGAGTGACACTTTAAAGAATATCTTTAACACGATCATCTTTATCCACGTTTAAAGTAAAACCCAGGAATTACCGAAAGACGCATCGTACGTCATACCATCGAAATTGGCATCCGCTTCCAATTCCTGTTGGAGAGCGAGTGGCGACATCTGCCTTCCCAATGATCCATGTACCAGAAATGGATATAAACATGGCATCTCAGATATACCGTGTTCCAGAAATGCCAATCTAACGAGATCCCAATTCGCTACTGCCGTTAGAAACCAATCGAAGCTCACTCGTAATTCACAAAGTACACAAACGGATGAACGCACCTTTAAGCGTGTCGCATGCGTTCAGGATTGGATGATACGAAAGACACGAAGCGGCCATGTTTATGGAAAATACCCAATCTAGTAAATCTCCTTAACGGGAAGCTCTTTGAGAATTTGTAAATCCCTTTCATCGCCTTTGTCCTAAATAATATTTTGTAGCATCGTTTAGTTTCGCTGCAGACAGATGGCATTGCAATATGCCGGACACGTCCAAAGGATTTTTAAATACTTTATATCCACTGAATTCAATCGCCTCTGACGACGCTTCGCGTTGATCCCACTCGATGTTTGTGTACTTTATTTTTTATTTTTATTGGTGCTTTACATTGTTTTATTACTATCCTTACTTACTTTTATACTTTGTTTCAACGGCTCACCTTCATACAGGTTTGTTTTATAATTTTATTAAATAAAAACTCATGTCTGTCTTTATTACTAACGCACGCTGTGGCAGTAAAAACTAATCAATCACCACGGATGAGATTAGGCTCAAAGAAACGTTTTATCAGACTACTATAAAACAGTCTGTTTACATTTTAAAAAGCTTTGTCTTACTGGTTTATTATGCTTTAGAATTTTGCAATGTCCTCGTTGGCTTTATAAAGACATTTGAATCATCAACGTTTTTTATTGATCCGATAAATTATTCTTCTCAAGGATTATAATGCTTGAATCATTTGAGTAGAGAACTCGAGATATCATTGATAACGATATGATAATTTTTCATTCTTTAGTCTATGGTAAGCTCATCGAAAACGTCAACAGTCATTTGATAATTTTATCTACTAATTATATTTCGCAAGTTCAATTTTAATGGCTCAACTTTATACTAAGAATTATGAGTATCTTAGAGATACAATAACAATTAAAATTTATAATGTGTCGTTGACTGATACGATTAAACTGGCAGAATAATGTCAAGTGTCATTAGCGATGATATGTAAAAGATTGATTATTGATTACGTATGGCTTCGGATGATCGATGAGAAAATTATGACATTTTCTTTGTTTTAACTGTGTACATCCGATGTTCGATAAAACCGGTACGTATGTGTTAACATTAATTTTGAATTAAATTTTTTGCTTATAAAATTAATCGTATTGGTATGCATTTCATTATCTATGAGTATACTACTCTGGCGGAATAAATCATTTTTATCCATTTTTTTTTAAAAGACATTTTATTAACGTTACTTCCCTGTCTATTCAATGTTGTTACAAACGGACTCCAATGTTTTTTCTTGAATGTCGTTATCAACTGTATTTTCAGCTACGATCGAATGATCTATTAAATATAGGAGAATCTCTGAAAAAAAAAATTAGATTGAGATTTAGAAAACAAATTTCGCATAATTCGGGCTCTCTGAGAGCGATATTACGGAGAGTGCGATGTTAGAGAGCGTTTTTCCTTCTCTTGATATTAATTATCCTTGCTCTCGTGATTGTGTAAATTGTGATCCGGAAAGGGGAACTGTTATCAGTCCAGTACGATCTCTAAAGAGATAATTGTCATAGTTACGTTAATCTAGAGAATCGAAAATTAGAGAGAGAGAAAAAAAAGAGAGAGAGAGAGAGAGTTGATTGTAATTCCAGATTTGAATCAAACAGTTTTTTCAGACATCCAGTTTCGAAGTTAATGCCACGCGCATGCGCAGTGCCACTTTACTTTTTCTGATAAATGTATATTTACGTTTAATCGCATAATTCATACCGGTTGTGTTTTCAACGTAATATAGTGTGTGCTAATATTTAAAAATGTTTGTTTACCAGCCATGCTCGCAATGAAAGGATTATGATACGGATGATGAATTACGTTTGAGGAAATACCAATGATGTAGGTATGTCTTGGTAAACTGTCACCTCCTGTAAATTAGGACATGACGTGAAGTTGTCTATGTATACAAATATCTAAGCCTAACGTACCGTCTGAACATGGCTTTACCATATGAATCAAATAGCCACGCTAACTTCAGATGGTGAATTTAGGCTGAATAATTTGGTATAATCAGAGATGAGTAGGTATAATATAAGAATACAATACTATTGGATCATACAGTATATGTTTCTACAGGTGAGAATCGACCATTGCGCAACCATGGCAACCCGAGCCAAACAATAATAAAACTGGAATGAACGCTTGAGGATTGATTAGTACGAACTGAGTGTTCAGCGTTTTAGGACTAGGTTGAAAATGTTCGTGGAAGTCAAATAAAGAAGAAACAAGCATAGCTGAACGTTTAGATAATTCTTATGGATATTGAAAAAATAATAGGATAGCTAGTGATTAATAATAATTAAGAAAAATATCGATAGCCTCTGTGAACAATGAATCGAAAGGACAGCAGCGACGAAGAGGAAGTGGGGAATATTTCAGCATTTTCAAAATTCGATGAGAGTATCGAGGTGCGAAATGCTGAGGAGATCAAAAGTCCAATAAACAGTAGATCGGCCAGTATGAAGAAACTGATGAGGAATAAGAGTATCGAGAAACCTGATAGTGCCGAAATAAATTCACCACGTAGAAAACCAGAATTGATGAGGTAAAAATGGCGAAAGCTATTGATAGCTCCTGATACGATAAAGCTGATGAAATTTTAGGTATTCGAGTAAAATCGATCGTGACGTCTCTTATGGGAAATCTATGGGAATTGGTAGCGATCCTTCGGACAGCGAAGAAACTGATGACGATGATATTCAAGCTACCAGCATGGCAAAAAGTCTAGATTTTTATGATCCAAAAAAATTTGAGGATATGGAAGTTTCCGCCGAAGTCAAAGAATTATTTCAAAATATAATGAGGTATCGTTCATCTTGAATTTCATATTTTTAAAGCATGTTTATTTACAGGCGCGATAGAAAATGAAATTTCTGTAAAATTTAATTATCGATACTTTACAGATATACTCCACAGAAAATTGATCTAAATTATAAATTGATACCATTCGTACCAGACTATATACCGGCGGTCGGTGATATAGATGCTTTTATTAAAATACCAAGACCAGACGGATTGGCCGATAAAGTCGGATTGGTGGTTTTGGATGAACCATGCGCCAATCAATCCGAACCTGCAGTGCTGCATCTACAGTTACGAAGTCGTAGCAAAAGTGCTGGTCCAGCTAAGCAATCGGTAATAAAGAGGATCGAGGATGCTGAGAAAAATGGAAAATCAATTGATAAATGGATCGAAGATATTAATCAATTACATAGAAGTAGGCATCCTCCAGCTGTTGAATTATCGAAACCAATGCCTGACATCGATAATCTCATGCAACAATGGCCGAGCGAATTAGAAGAGAAGCTTAACGAGACGGAAACTGATTTGTCAAAATTAGACTGTGATCTTGTACATCTCGTTGATATTGTTTGCAATCTATTAGACATTCCTGTCCATGGGAATTCTAGAATAGAAGCTCTTCATACGTTATTCACATTATTTTTAGTAGTTAGAGATCATCAGTATTAATTATATTAAATACCTTCAAAGTAATTAAGCCTGATTTCTTTGAATTATCTATATATCGTATCCATAATTAATTTTATAAATTATCTTTAGATTTTTCAAGATTTATCGTATATTCTGATGCTGTGGCATTAATTTGAATACCTTGTGCACATAAAAATATGTATTTCAGAATGCAATATATTTTATAACAAACAAAATCAATTATGTCAAATTGGAGTACCTGAAAGAAGAAACTAAAAATTGAAAAGCTACACTGGAAGATTATTTAATTTAAAATATGTCTATAATATAAAATATTCCTAGCATCAAAGTTGTCTTTAATAATGATATTAAACCATTAATATTTTTTATTATTCACATTATAAATTCCTCATGAATCATTCAGATGCCACGTGATACGTTTTATACACAGGGGAAACCCCGAATTTCATGGTCACCGTGTCGCTTACGCTTATCTTTTTATCGTAAAATATTTTTGCAATATAATCAATTTCCTTTGATCTGAAATAAAAATTTTTTTAAATAAAATCGTCACCAAATGTTATATATGAGGTATAGCACATAGGCAATAAAATTGTCCTTTGATATGACGTATAAAAATTAATCACGTGGTACGTTGAACTGTATATCTCATGCTGAAATGTTTTGCAGTATCGTACTGCTATCACAACACGAAGTAGAGCAGTAGTCGTACTATTAGCAGTTGTTGGTTGATAAGACGACTGACGTGAAGATACTTTTAGTTTTTGTTATTGTATATACTAGAATGTGAATTGTGGAAAGACTTTATTAATCTCAAAGTAAGGAATAAGAGAGAAAAAAAGAAATGACGGATCCATCGACGCATGTGAATGTCTTGATTAACAGCAGTGTCAATGAAAACAATGGAAACGAAGAATATGACGGCGAAGAGAGACTTATTAAGCCTAGAAATAATTTTGCTTCTTACTCCAGTGACGATGTCAGCATAAGATTTCGGGTGAGTATTATGAAATTCTTTATGAAGTTTATCATGCTTGTGATTGCATCATTCATTTATTTGCATTCCTTGTTCGGGGAACAAACATAACCTTTGTTCATGATACATCTGTCAGTATAATGAATAAAATTGTCGTACAAAATTTAATGACCCTTAAACTTCTATATTGAATACTGATAGTTGATCAATTTTTTTCTCACGCTTTTCCCTCATACATTCCTTTCACACTGACTCATACTTGGTGTGTCAGTTTTTTATTATAATGCTGTCCTGAATTCTATGAATGCCTTTCTTTATAGAATGTCAGAAGCAATAGTCAGGGTAATATCTGCAATATTGTTGAAAATCTTTCCCATCGCCGGTCAGCAAGACTCAATGCTGAAGATGTTCAACCAGGGGCTACAAATTTTCTGTCAGCCAATTATGAGGTAATGATTCTAGGTGTAGCGATGAAAAATTATTTAGTTCTTATTTCTGCAGTGAGTAATAGTTGGATGAAAAGTATTTTACTCTTCCGTGATTAAGATACGGCAGAGATAATAATATTGGTTTTTAAATTCGTACTCCATACAGGAGAATGACTTTATCATGTACATGGTATTGATGACGTAATGAATTAGTTTCAGCTTCAATTGTTGTTTAATAATTGATATATGGAATACTTGGATATAGTTAAAATTCATTTACTTTTTTCAAATTTTTGGTCTATATTTATCAGTGTTTAGAAATAATCTGTTGATATCTCATTGATATAGATTACATTATTTTCTTTTGAATTTTATCTCATGGTTGCATCGGTACTTTATCTTTCAGAGTCTGGACTATGATACCTGTGAAAATTATATTCTCCTGGATGAGGAGAGGAGAAAAGGATATAAATTTGTGGTTAAGAAAAATCTAGCCAGATGGTTCATATTTCTACTAATTGGAATTTGCACGGCTGTAATTGCCTGCTTCGTAGATATTTCTATCGAAGAACTATCTAGTATGAAATACAGCCGTTTAAAGATATGTATCCTTTTTTTGATAAAATATAGTACATTTTTTTACAGTTTTCACAGATATTCTCTTACATGTGATATAATGCAGATATGGACGAATGTGTGTTAAAAAACTGCCTATGGGTGCCCTTTTTTATGTGGCTAATTTTAAATTTAGTGCCAGTTTTGATAGGAGCTGTTTTAGTAGCATATATAGAGCCTGTCGCCGCAGGTAGTGGTATTCCACAAGTAAAATGCTACCTCAATGGTATCAAAGTGCCAAGAGTAGTCAGAATTAAAACATTAGCAGTAAAAATTATAGGAGTAATATGTACAGTAGTTGGAGGTCTTGCAGGGGGAAAGGTATTTATTTCTCTCTTCATATGCATTTCAACACAATTATTTAAACAATTCTTAACAAGATCATTAATCATCTGTATTCCTTTTGCCTTCATCCCCAAAAATTCAAGGAAGGTCCCATGATACATTCTGGAGCAGTTGTCGCAGCAGGTATCTCTCAGGGAAAGAGTACAACCTTTCGCAAGGACTTAAGGATTTTTAAATACTTTAGGGAAGATCATGAGAAACGTGATTTTGTATCTGGAGGTGCAGCCTCTGGTGTTTCTGCAGCATTTGGTGCTCCGATAGGTAGTTGATGAATATAATCAAGTGCATTAATAATAATATACTAGCTGTTTGTAACTTCTTACAGGAGGCGTATTATTCAGTATCGAAGAGGGTACAAGTTTCTTTAACCAAAGCTTAACTTGGAGAACATTCTTTGCTAGCATGATAACAACCTTTACATTAAATATCATTTTAAGTGCCTATCATGGTCACCCAGGGGACCTGTCTTATCCAGGTTTATTAAATTTGGGAAAGTTTGAAACGATGACCTACAGAGTCTATGAAATCCCATTGTTCATGATAGTAGGAATCATAGGAGGTCTGCTGGGCTCAATGTGGAATTACTTGAATTACAAAATCAGTTGCTTCCGTCTAAGATACATAAGAGCTAAGTGGTTGAAGGTGATAGAAGCTCTGTTAGTAGCAGCGATGAGTGCTGTTATGGGATTCTTGATGATTTACTTTCTTGATGATTGCAAACCACTGGGTCAAGATCCGACAAAATTTCCAGTACAAATGTACTGTAAAGAAGGAGAATACAGCGCAGTGGCAGCTTTGTGGTTTCAAACACCAGAAAGTAGTGTGCGGTCTCTCTTTCATGATCCAAAAGGTACATTGAATAGCTTTAAAGCCTGTATACTCTAATTCTTAATGCTTCTATAGAAAGTAATGGCTACCCTTATAGGTTCTCATAATGACGTAACGTTAGCTGTTTTCGTAATCCTGTACTTTTTCCTGGCCGCCTTCACATTCGGTCTGTCCATGTCCAGTGGACTTTTCATACCGTCGCTTCTAATTGGTGCTGCTTGGGGTAGACTTGTTGGAGCAGTATTTACTAAACTCTGGCCGACTTGTGTAAGTCCTTGAAGAAATATAAATTCTATATCCTAATGGCATAGATAGTAGACCTCACGCTATTATATGATTATAGGAATTTCTTGATCCTGGAAAATATGCTCTTTTGGGTGCTGCTGCACAACTGGGTGGTGTTGTAAGAATGACTATCAGCTTAACAGCTATTCTCATCGAAGCGACCCAAGGAATATCTTTTGGTCTCCCACTCACAATTGTCTTAATAATGGCTAAATGGGTGGGCGATTTCTTTAACGAAGTTAGTATCAAAATAATTCCATATTATATTAAAGAAAATAAGTATAACATCATCTTTTATTCAGGGAATTTATGATATTCATATTCAAATGGCTGGAGTACCATTGTTACCATGGGAACCACCACCATTGTCAAATAATATTTATGCCAGTGAGATAATGAGCCACCCTATAGTGACTTTGAAAACAGTAGAGAACGTGGGTCATATAGTGGAACTATTAAGCTGTGTTACTTTCAATGGGTTTCCAGTAGTTGATCCTCCTAGCAGTGACGAGGTATAAATAGTTATGTCAATCTTATCTCTGTAGTTCAATTATTATTTAATATACCTTATTCATATTTTTTTTTTCAGGCTGAGATAAAGTGCTATGGACGATTTCGTGGATTAATTCTGCGATCGCAGCTCATAGTGCTTTTGCAAAATAAAATTTTTAATGAGTACAATGAATTTTGGGAGACAACTGATATAGAGTTGTTCCGTAATGAATATCCACGATATCCAACGATAAAACAAGTCGAAATAACTGAGGAAGAGAAAACGTACATGATGGACTTAAGACCATTTATGAACCCTTCTGCATACACTGTTCAACATGTTAGTAATTTATTACAAAGTGATTGGGTGAATGTTCTTTATAAAGTGATATTTATTATTATAATTTCAGTCCGCGTCATTGCCACGTGTCTTCAGACTCTTCAGAGCGATTGGACTTCGTCATTTGCCAGTAACAAATGATACAAATGAAGTGAGTTTTCCTTTTACTGGTTTTTTTCTCCATCAGAATTAGAAACCCGGTAATAAGACAGACATTCAATTTTCTGTATGTTTCAGGTGGTTGGTATGATAACCAGGAAAGATATAGCTAAATATAGAATATGGAAACATCGAGGAAGAATGGGATTGGATGAACTTCTTATAACCGATAAACTATGACAGAATTTATTGAAAGAAATTTTTATACAGTATTCAATATACTTTGTGTACTTTACAAATATTATTTTGACTAATGTTTGCTCATTACAGAGAATTTGGCTGTTTTGAATAAGGGTAATATAGTTTTTATTTAATGATTATCAAAAAAAAATTTTAATAACCCACAACAATTGATTTGCTGCGGTAAACGTTAAGTTTTAGTTAAAGAACTCGAAGAGACAAAGTGAAATAGTCTAACATTAATAGAGAGATTTGAGAGCAACGAATGTTCAAAGTATCCAAAGATATAATGTATATTATTTAATTATTAACAAATAACTCCCAACCAAGCCATGACCAAAGCTTAAAAAATAAATACACTGGAATGATAACCAACGAGAGAAGAAAATAATATTCAGAAGTTGATATATACATTTTTTGTATCCAGAGCTGGTTCTCTCTATATAAACAGGTATTTTTTTGATCCAGATGCCAATGTTATTTTGTAAATCCTAAAACAAAAAATTGAATTCAAACTTCTATATTGGTTAAGTTATTACTTATTACAACATTGAATGAATTCCAAAGTATACATTCTTTTCTTTTATGCTGATTGCATTGTTTACAGGCAATAGGGATTTCTCTAGCAATAAACGTCAAATTCCGTAATGCCATTATCAAAATGATAACGATAATAATAAATTATTGAGAAAGAATATATATATATAT
Organism: Calameuta idolon; assembly: GCA_030142285.1. Lineage (NCBI taxonomy): Eukaryota > Metazoa > Arthropoda > Insecta > Hymenoptera > Cephidae > Calameuta > Calameuta idolon. The sequence goes on from JARQSV010000393.1 coordinate 89,614, forward strand.
ATACATAATTTTAAAGTATCAGAATCAATTGTCAGTCAGTTCATCTTATCTGATGACAACTAGAGAAAATACGCAATTTAGATAATTAAGAAATGGAACATTTTTTGCCAAAAATTAAGGCTCAAGTGTAGCATGAGATTAGAATAACTGAGATTGTGATATCATTGCCTGAGATGGCAGGTAAAAAAATCAATAAAAATCGGTGACAATTAATCTCACAACGCTATTTCGGGAGTGAATCACCTTGACGGTGTATACGGGTGCGTGCGGAGGAGGCGACAACGACTATCTCCTTCCAATCTCCAATAAACCGAGACCTTAGAATTTTTTCGCGAAACTGTACCAGTGGAAAAGAGTGTATGAGGGTCGAAAGTCTTACGTTCGATGTAACTGCTTGCTCCTGTTAGACGGCCTAGAGTTTTATTACGCGACCCCAGTCATAGGATTTCTTAACGTGAAAATGACGATGATCATCTATGGGTGACGCGATCCGTTGATTCAGTTCTCGTTGTGAACTTCCACTTTGGGGATCACACGTGATTCGCAAATTTGGAGGACGTCGCTGATAAACCTGTAGCCATTCTTTGTGATTGGTTTCGAGAAGTTAAAGAAGACATTAATGGCGCTGGCGTCGTTACACCTGACGGCGCGGTAAATTTAAAATTTTCAAAACATACTGACGTGCACTTGATCACTGAAAAAGGTTGCTTTTAATTTCTCTTTTGGATTCTAGCTGTTCCTGCTCTTGAGACGTATGAATGAACAGGTACTCTGCAGACGTATCGGAGCGTTTTGTAAAAGAGAATTATCCTGGGGATATATAACAAGCGCTGTAAGGATTGAGTACGAGTTCAGAAAGGTGTAAGATGAATGGTCACGGACGATGGAGCAGGAGTAAAAACTCACCAATACCAAAGAAACGATCAGGATCATCCAGAGAGAGGAAGAAGTCCACTCGAAGACCATTACCAAGGCCACACGAAACAGAAGAGGAAGCAATCATTCGCAGGTTTCATGATGCACAGAGGATGGCTAGGTTTCGTGCCAAGAGAAAGAAGGCTCTTGAGGAAGCAAAGGCCTTGGAAGCTTCTAAACTGGCAGAGATAGCAGTTATATCAGAGCTAAGGAGAAGGAACGTAGTCTTGCAACTAGCAAACCCTGTTATACCTGTTGTATCAAATCCAACACCGTATCAGCCTGTAACTGTAGAAACTCCACAGGCTAGTGCACCATCAGCTTCCTCTCAGAGTAAATACTCTCAACTGCTGGCAGTCATCGAAGAGCTTGGAAAGGACATTAGACTGACTTATGCTGGCAGTCGTACCTCTGCTGACAGACTGAAGATGGGCATTGTACAAGCCAGAATTCTAGTCAGAGATTGCCTTTTGGAGACTGAAGTCAATTCAAGATAATTTTTATTTTTATTCTGTACTCTGTTCGTGCGTTGTATAATATATCTAGGAAATTCTTCTTGAGAGTTTCAATGGGGCCATGTCCTCTAGTTGAGTTAGACTGAGGGTGATCCACTGGTCACAGAGTATATTGTAAATTATACTTGTGTGTCATTTAGTAATGATACTCAATCGATTACCGAGCTATGAAATATTTCGGTTCTTAATCGTTTTTAAAGTACAAATTACACATAGAACAACCCTTAAACGGTGATAAAATCAGGGAATAAGCATGAAATCCATCGTTATTCTTAATGTACTTTATAAGCGACATATTTCAAGCTGTCATACGCAGCAGAGACACACAGGTCTCAAAATCTGATGTTATCGTCTATTGACTTTATATCTCAAAATAAGAAGCATCTGATCAAATCCAGAGCCTACAACAGTGACCTTAAGTTTCAAGATACTTACAGTTATAACAATAAAAAAAATTATTATTAGTAACTGTACCGAATATACACCGCTTCTTAAGAACTCAAATACTCTCCACATCCCCCTTGCAAGAAGCTAATATGAGAAACAAGAAACCCAAAATTAAATATTCAATCTATAGGGTTGTCTCATATGTGTATTCATACCACTTTCGTGAAAATTTGGTTATTGCATCAACGCCACAAGTCTATATTGGACAACTCAATAAATTTCTGAATATATTACAGATTTTAGTAAGACTAAATTCATTAGTTCAACAGTTACGTTTCTCAACGAAAACAGTTATGCATCAAAGAGTTGTGGCGTGCTTGTCGATTGGAAAAATAAAAATAAAGCATAAGGATCTAGAAGAGGCATTGTTCCATGAAAGATAAAAGGTTCCATTCAGAATTTTTGAATCGAATATGGGTCAATAATTCCACGGCGCCGTACATATGCCCGTTGGATAATGGAAGTAAGGTGGGAGTAAAAGAAGGGTGCCTTAAGAAGACGGGTTCAATGCGACATACTCATTCTTATAAAGTACAGTTGATTTTTGTGTACCCATTTAAAATTACTATATAAAAACAAAGTGGTCAATTGTTTGTCACGTCGTCTGTTTACTTACACCTGTCTGCCATGAAGTTGCAGACAGGAATAGGAAGGGGTTATGGTCAATAAACGCAACCACATCACACGCAGCCTATCGGCGACCTCGCTTGGCCCCTTAAAGTGGCTCCGAACGAAAATCTTACATGTCGGCCGATATTGCTTTTGTGCGTTTGTCTGCGAGATATCTTGAGAAACCTCGGCTTGTTTTTATAGAGAGTGACGTCGCCGTAATCGGCCGAGTACCAGGAAGATACGGATGTGAAATGAGACCAGTTCGTCGACCGATTTAACGTCCTCAAAGGTTGATTGTAAGTTTCAGCGGATTGACCGAATTGCGTCCGCCATTGTTGTGATTGGTGAACGTTGCAGAGAAGACGGCGTTCTTAATTTGACGCGCATGCGTGGTGGGAGTTGTCACGAGGCTCCTTATTCAAATTTTAAGAAAATTTTAAGATCATACGCAAAAGCCTCGTTGGGAAATATTTAATTGGCTGTTGAGTATTTTAGGGAAATATTGACTGAGTTAAAGGTATTCAGTGTGAAAAGTCGTTGCTGCTTAGTCAATTTAGTGAAACTTAGTATATATTTAGAAAGTAGTGTTCGATGACCAATTGTGATTTTTTATTTAATGAATGTAATGGGGAGGAGAGTATTTTTATTATTTGTATGATGCTTTTCTGTTTCAGATAGCAAGGAGTATACTTCAATCTATTATTAGGTGCCTTTTCTAAGATAGGACTATATCTCGTAACACTGGAATTGCTTAACCAGGGTATAGCAAGAGATTGTAGTGTGCAAAGCTGAGAGGGACCAGGAATAGCTGGAAGCGTATGCCCAGCAAAGAATTTATTAAGAACACTTTTATTTGAATTTTATAAAGATGCGACTCATTGTAGATGATTGTTTTGGCACCACGCATAATACCGTGTTATGCCCAAAGCCAAGAAGAAATCTTACCTCACAAAGGTAAGGGAAATGCGCGAATATAGACGACAAAGACTAATGTCAGAAACAGCAGAGGAACGTGCTATAAGATTGTACACGGCGGCTGAGAGGATGAAGAACGCCAGGGCAAAGGAAACAGAAGAGCAGGCAGCAATGCGTAGAATGCAAGAAGCCCAGAGGATGGCTCGTCATCGTGCCAAGAAGAAGCGTTGTCTGGATGAGAATCTAGCACGTGAGATATCAAAGATAGCAGAATTTTCAAAGATGCCAGATGCAGCAACAATAGCCCAAATGTCTGAGATGAATATGAACAAGATATCTGCAGAATTGAAGCAAATGATGGAACGTGGTAAAGTCCCAGAGCACATAGTGCAAATGGCACAATTCGCTGAGTTCAGTAAAATGACTGACCTAAACAAAATGTCCCAGGACATGGCAAAACGTTATGAGATGGAAAAAATGGCTGAATATGCAAAGACAACGGAGTACATGAAAATGCAGGAAATAGCTAAGATGTCAGAACTTGCCAAAATGAATGAGATAGTTAAATTCTCGGAGATGGCTAAGTACAATGACATCAAAAAGATGAACGAGATAGCAAAGATGAACGAGATGATGAAGATGTCACAGATGGCTAAAATAAATGAAGTACAACGCATGAACGAGATAGCCAAACTGAACGAGATGGTTAAAATGACTGAGATGGCGAAGTACAACAATGACATAACAAAGCTCAACGAGATAGCGCAGATAAACGAGATGGCTAAAGAGATAGCGAAGATGAATGAAAAGAGCAAAATGAATGAGATGATCAAAATGGCGAATATGCAAAACGACATAACAAAGATGCCGGAGTATTCAAAAATGGCCGAAATGGCTAAACTCACGGAATTAGCTAAACTCAATGAAATTACTATTACAAAATTGAATGATCCACCAGCGCCAAAAGTACCGGAAATCTCCCGAATACCTGAACCCGTCATCACCGTGCCAAATCCACGAAATCTTCAAAACGTGCAAACAGTTCAAGTAGCCCAAGCTAGTCCATCCAGCACCATAAACTTCCCTACTGTTCCTGGTCAGGGAAAATACGCCCAGCTACTTGTTATCATCGAGGAACTCGGCAGGGATATTCGCCTTTCGTATGCAGGTAGCCGTAGTGCAGCTGAACGCCTAAAAATGGGAATTCAACACGCCAGGATCCTCGTACGAGAATGTCTTCTAGAAACTGAGCATAATGCACGACAATGATCTGCCGACATTCTTAGTCGCTAGATTTCTAGAAGATTATTTTACGTGATTATGCTATCCACAATGTATCGAGTACAGTCGTATATTTTACACGGGAGTGTTTCGGCATCCGTAGGAAACATTAAACAATCATATATATATATATACATGTACAGCCACGTATATGCATATGTATCCCAAAACATAGTAAATAGTGGTTACAGCGTGCAAATAACGATGGAATCGAGTTTTACGCTGTCGTAGAGAATTATGATTGAAATTTTATGAGGTACCATAGTATATCTATTGTATTTTGCAATGAATTTCAAGAGGGCTTGATAAAGCCAAAGTATGATTATTTTAGCTGGTACAGCTTTTTCATTTTGAATTGTTCATTTTCTTAGCCGAAGCCTAAACGGCTGATAAAACTATATAGATAGGAATCGTGCATTTATACTGATGAGACCGGTACATTTATTATAAATGTAATAATGTTAAATGAACTTTATGCTTGTCGAATTGGAAATGAATTTCCTTGGGTTTCCCTTTGTGATATATGTTATTGGGGTTTCGTTTATCGTTTATTGTATCAGTACGTCTCCTCGGTCGTCGAACACTCCCAGATCTTTGAGTAATTAAAGTATTGTTTAGTGTTTTGCGACTAAGGTGAATGTACCAATTGCGAAGAGAATGTAATAACCAGTTACATACCTACTGAGGTCGTGTATTTTTCTTTGTACTTTATTGAAGAGGGAATGATATCTGTTTGTTTTATTTAACGAATACCTAATATTCACGTTTATTATTACGTATACGTATGGCGAAATTTGATCAAACGCAATGTGTACCTATGTTAATGCATATAGGATTATATAAGATATTGCTAAATAATAAAGTACCATTTTCTAATGTACCTGAATCTTTTTTATTACGTTTTAAATTAGCCTGGCATTCAACTTTATTATTTTATCTTAATATTAGACTTGTGTTGTAACGCAAAGAAATTATAGACAAGGGTATAAAAAAAAAGTAAACGCAGCCACGAACTAAGTAACCGGTACTTCTTCAGTTTTTTTGTGCTACTGGTGTATATTGCGTTGCCTGCGCGTCATAGTCGTGTTTTGTGCCGTGATAAGTTTCTTTTTATTTATTTCTCATTTATTTATTAAGAAGAATTGCAAAACGTGATATCCACTCTCCATTTTCAGGTACGCAATTCTGTGTTTTATACATTTCTAAAGATACTTTATTGGAATGATTTTTCTAGTGTGAATATAAATAGTAATATTTTAGGTTACCTTTTTGAGAGTAGGTTTTGTTGTTCTGTAACAAATGTATTGTAATAGAATGTACTGGCTAACATTATTAACGTTAACCTTTAACAGAAACTTCAATGCAAAATGACATATTCATAATTTAATACTTTTGTAATCACCTTTTTTGTATTGTTGTATCGTACCAGTGTCATTAGCATATCAAATGTTGCGGATACAGAGAACTGAGCACGCTCATTGATTCCAGAAGTGATTGTCTAGCTTGGTTTTAGCAACTTCTTTACAATGATACCTTTCATATCTTGATTCTTTGTTAGGATTATTTATAAAATTTGAAGATGGAGGATGAACGTGGAAGCAGTGAAGGTCCAGCGAAGATCACGGAACCTGTAATAACTGTTCCAAATCCCAGAGCCTTTCAACAAACAGTTGCACAAGTAACAGTTCCTACCGTACCTGGACAGTCCAAGTATGCTCAACTCCTCACTGTCATAGAAGAACTTGGACGTGATATTCGACCAACTTACGCAGGCAGTCGCAGTTCTGCTGAACGTATAAAACGTGGCATTGTTCATGCACGTATACTAGTCAGAGAGTGTCTTGTTGAGACAGAAAGGAGTGCACGCCAATGAAACATCATTATGCTTTATTGAATCTAAGCTATAACCAAAATTTTAGATTATGCTGACCTGTACTCGATGTTCTACTTCAGTGCTATTTGAAGGAGTCGTAATATTATTTGAAATAGGAGACTCCCTATGAAATACTGATTTTGGAGAATGGCTATAGCAATATTCGTAATATCTGAAATAGATTACAATAGTTTCGATTTATTACATCCATTATAAGTGCTTCTTGCAAGGACTCTTAATTCCAAACTTATATCATTCGCAATAACTATACAAGACCAAGAATAGTAATAACTTTTAATTAACATATACTGGAAGTGTCAAAAAACACCAATCACAAGACTTTTATTTAACTAGTAACAAAATTCATAATATTATAAACTAAAGACAAGGCAAAGGCTGAGAATCTGTCTACCTCACATTTCATGGGAAGATCAACCATTGTTAACTTAGAAAGCAGAACAATAGATTAATTTCAATGATAGAAATGACTGATGATAACAAGTTTAGATCTTAAGTATTTAAATGGCTTTTCAAAGTATTGATGGGTTGTCTGTGAATGTCACGTTGATTCACGCAGTCATACACATTGATTGATATTTTTATGATATTTACAATGACCGTTTTAATTTAATATAGCCTAAGATAAATTATTACTAACAAGTTTAAATATTTTTCGCCACTGCCAAATAGAAGGCATAGCTCATAATAGTCAGTATTGGATACCTAATTTATTCTCGGTTATAAGTTCTACGAAGTCCAAGTACAATTTACAGAATGATTCTCACAGAACCTTATCATAACAAGTACAACATACGCCATTGAGATCAACAACAAACCAATAAATAAAACTAGGCAGATTAAGTAAAAAAACAAATAAGATCCAGCACTTCGTCTCACGAACTGCATTTAGCCTTAACTATTACATTAAAAAGTACAAATCGTCTCTTCCTATAATAATATAATAATAAATATATCTGTGAAACATAAATAAGAGGGTAAAGAGAACCATCATGAAGTAATAGAACGTAAAGTAATTCTGATCTTTTTTTTTTTCAAATCTGTGTATCCTAATTTAAAATTAATGAAAAAAAGGCATATGTAACAAAACGGACACTGCCGACGCGTTCCTAGATAGTTAGTACAGTTAGTAGTTTGCTCAGGGTATCCCTTCCTGGTTTTTCCAGGTGATATCTTACCAATGATTACAGGATTTACATGGTTGTAACGAAACATTCGTATCTTAGCTGTAAGCTTGTGAAGTTTAATCTAATACACTCATCGAGAAAGCATATATTAACATACATATATTATACAGCTTAGCATAAAACTTGATAGAAGAATGTAGCCCATGTACCGAAATATTTTTTACGACCAAATACCATTGAATTATTATGCTAGTGATAAAAGTAATCGCGATGATCTGTTAACTTATTCTGTCGTTCATAGTTTTAATAAAGGTATTTTTATTCGACTTTCTGTCTTAATGTAGAAACTCAATAAACCTTTCAAACGATACATAGAACGATCATATAAGCTGTACTTTAAATTGAAATATAAATAGTTCTTTATATAAACAAATTTTTTTTGTTACAGAATTATGACTTCAGAGAGCTTCACAACGCTTGATACATTTGATACTCAATTCCCAGCTGATTCTGTGGAATGGTGCCCCATAGAACCCTATCAGAATTTATTTGTCTGTGGCACATATCACTTGGCTCAAGAAAATTTACAGACTGCTGCGGCAGGTGAAAAAGTGCCAGAGCGTCTTGGGCAGATTTATCTGTTTCAAGTGATCGAGAAGAAATTATTGAGAAGAATGAAGAAAGCACATGTAGCAGCTGTATTAGATATGAAGTGGGCCCACGTTAGGCTGAATGGAAAAATATTACTGGGTGTTGTGAGTGCCGATGCATCTATAGAAATTTATCAATTGTTGGAAGAAAAGGAACCGAAGTTACGTTTAACTTCAAAGTCACATTTAGATGGTAATATTCCAGGGCTCTTGGCCTTGTCTTTAGACTGGTCGACAGGAAGATGCAAAAGTAATGATAATACACATGCGAGCATCGTCGTAAGCGATTCGGAAGGAAAGTTTAATATTCTTCAGTTAAATGAAACTGGGGAATTGGAGAAAACTATTTCTTGGAACGCACACGAATTTGAAGCTTGGATCGCTGCTTTCGACTATTGGGATACTAATATAGTATACACTGGTACGAAATATAAAGCCATTTGACAATTGCATATGACGTAAATAATGTTTCATTCTGTTTTCATGGCGGATATTACAGGTGGAGATGATAGTAAATTTTTGTGTTTTGATCTGAGAATGAATCCTAAGCCAGTTTCTATAAACAGAAGTCATCATACTGGAGTAACGAGTCTTCATTGTAATTCTTCTAAAGAATTTTCCTTAGCTTCTGGAAGGTATATGTAGTTTAATTCATATATAACTATAGAATTTTACAAGTATTATTTATATTTTCAGCTATGATGAAACTCTTCGGCTTTGGGACACAAGAAATATTGCAAGACCACTATCGGAACTTAATCTAGGAGGTGGAATATGGCGATTGAAATGGGATCCATTCTTTAAGGATTATCTCTTAGCAGCCTGTATGTACGACGGTTTTAAAATAATAAATTGTCACCAGTCCAGCAATCCAGTCATCGTAGCTCAGTACATGGAGCACAAAAACATTTCCTATGGCTGCGACTGGTCCTTTTTAACCAGCGAAGAGTTCTCTCCTGATAGTAATAAGAATCTTGCGTTAATAGCTACGTGTTCATTTTATGATCATATTTTACATTTATCCACTGTATCCCTGACTGATGACTGATTAGTTAAAAATATAATAAAATTGACATATGTTGTTTTCTTCATTTGAAAACCACATTCAAATGTGTCTGAAGTAACTGCCGAACTATCCACGGTGGCGCTGTTGTCTCATGGCGGTTCGCATTTCGAGACATCTCGCAGCCGCGGCCAGTTCGATAAAAATCAGTCGTTCACGGGGGCTGTTTTAGAGTGGTGTGTCCGTGTCGCGTTGTGAATAGAGTACCGTTCGCGAGTGCAAGACTTAATTGTCAGTGATTAATATCGGTAAGTGTCGATAGCAATGAATTATTCATTAAAATTAGATCAATAAGTACATATGCAGTATAGAAAAGCGAAGCAGCATACACGAGGAAGAGTCCTAGAGATTGGAGCATCAGAAAAAAAAAAGGAAACTGCCAAAGGATCAGCTGTAAGCTGGTGCTCGTCCTGACGGCGCCGAATGACCTAGAAACAATTTGGCGCGTTATCCCCAGCAATTTCTTTTTAACAGTTTAGTTATTTCTCATCTGTCAAAACGTCCTGTGCACTATGTCAAGGTTGTGTGACTATAGATTCCTGGGTGGTGACTCGGTCCAGTGACACCGGTATTAATTAGATTTGCCCTCGACGTCGATTCAACTCGTTAGCGGAAGTCTGGGTTTTGCAGTTTCCAAGGTTCCGCGGGTGACGATTTGTGTTGACCGGTGACACGAGGAAGATTAGTTTGGCCCAGGTTACTGAAATTGAGAATAATTGGTTCTAGAGTGCCTGGAGCTTATCTATCCTTTTAAGTATCGGTGATATCATTGAAATTCCATTTCGCTTCAGATGGAAGACTGCTAGAGGATACAAATCCTATAGAGCGTATAATATATATTTCTATTGATTTCAGTGAAAAAAAGGTTTATGCGTTTTTAGCTACACATTCGTTTCTTTTTTCTTTCACTGTATTCCTCAGTAAGTTGTTCCTTCTCTTAAAGCGCCTTGAAAACTCGCACGTAGTAGACCTCCTCAGGTCGCGTGTTTGCAGTTTGTTAAGAATCCAATTCAATCTTCTCCCGCCTTCTTACTAAAAGGTTTCTCCGTGAATTTCTTTAGTCCCGAACGTTATTAAAGTTTGTCCCGGGGCTCCTCGCGACGAAAAGATAAAACAACTGCTGTCGAACAGATCCTTATGGCTCTCTGGCTCTTACGTTTCTTACTTCTCTGTCTTTTTCCCGAGTTATTTTCCAACGCAAATTTTCTCCGGCATTGTCGCAACAACTAGGACGTTTCGTAAGAATTTTTCACGGCTCGTTAGTAGTCCTCGCGTGGAAAAACACATCCTTTTTTCTTCTATGTGCGTAGCCTAACCTAACCTATTCTCGATGTGTAAGCAGCGTAGAAGACTTCTAGGAATGTCTCGTCGATATTCGAGGACCGTAACGAGTCTTGGACAGATGCCGTCGATATTTATACGTTGCTTTAGCGTACTCCAGAGAGTCCTCGTCGTTTATTTAATTTGTTTGTTATCCTTTCGATGCTGATAGACAAATACATGCGCCAAATTCTATCAGAAATCCCTGCCTCAGCGTATTAGATGGTGAAGCGTCATAAAATAAGATTCGACCTGTTATTGTCGATGACTAAGATCTTTTCCTACGCATTTATTTTCAGTCTACGTATCAAACCGTACGTTACAATTCTACACTATAGATAAACACTACAGTACATTTCATTCCTACCTCTTTCTTTTTAGTTGATTCAGCCTTGTCACACGGCTCACGATTATAGCGAGGGGGACCCTCTTTTAATTTTCTAATTGAACGAAAGTGCAGGCGTTACCAGCAAAAAAAGTCAAACTTGTTCAGCAGACTTGAAAATGTCATGTGGTTAACGACTGAGACTTTTTAAAATTCCAATACACATACACGACATTTTTTCTCAGCTCCTGTTACTGATTCTCTAACAAAACAGCCCCCCCGATAAATATCAAGTGGTACATACATACACCATTGCTAGTCGCTCAGTTTACTTCAGTAGTACTGTTAGGGAGCGTAATGGCGGAACTGTTTTTTTTTTATATTCAGTACTTCGGCCTTTATATATATATGTATATATAAATTATTTTTCGTTAATTCTGTGATGGACGACTGACAGCCACGAGTCTGATACTCTGTACGTAATATTTGGAACACGGAATCGCTGGTGCACATTGTACATATCCACAGCGAGTATAATGGCCGAAAAGGCACAATCTGCAGTCAGTCGACCTATCGGGCGCGCCTGTAAGTTTGTACTCGGTCGGACTCTCAAAATCCCAACGGTTATCGACGGGCCGCTCGACCATCCACTGCACAGACAAGAGAATCATAGCGAACGTTAAAGCTTTCAGACTATTCACATTTGTCGCTGTTGATGCAAAAAAAAGTTTAGATCCTGGAGCGCATCCTACTATACACTCTCGTAACAAGCACAGTTTTTGCCCTTCGCACTAGAATGAGTTTCTTCTTCTTTATGCCGGTACGTTTATCATTCCGGACCTCCATGTAAGATTTTCGTGTCACGCATGCTCGTCGTTAATTCTTAATAGCGCAATAAGTCATTCGCAATGCTCGAAAAATTCTCAGCAGCCTCAGGATTATACGTTTCACATACCCAAGTGCATAATCAATGTTTCCCTGCAGCTGCGAAGCAGCGAACTTTTTTTTCACATCGATCCTAAATATTCAAAGTGCAGCACGAAACAGAAACAAGGTACGTTTGTACGTGAAAAGTGTATCTCAAAAATTCACCAATCCAATCGACCAAGCGGAAACATCCCCAGGAGGTTTTGCATCCCGAGGAGGTCGTTTGGAATTTCTTTCGGAATTACCAGAGGTATCTCTCGTATTGCATCGGAACGGAATTCGTCTCTCATTTCTCCTGATATTGGTTTTTCTTTCATTCTTTCTTTTCCTTTCTTTCCTTGCATCCTTATCTATCTTACAAAGATCAACCACGAAAGCTCATCTCGTCGTAACTCCTTCATACAAGCAAAATCGCTCGTTTATTTTCAATTCCCATCTTTCTTTATTTATTTTTTTTTCTTTTGGAGGTTACGTAACGAACGAAGTTTTTGGTCAATGTATTCCTGCACCTGTTTACCAGTTGCTGCAGATGCACACGATCCCCCTGCCCCTCCCGCCCTTTTTTCCATCAGGAAATCTCTCACGATTCTCTCCCAAGCTGTACTTTCGTATTTAACACACGCCACCCATCCCAATGCACATATCCACTGCGTTACATTCCACTCTGGGATATACATGCACATGCAATCATTTTTTGTCACGACTGTGCAATTTTTTTTTTTTTTTTCGCTAATAACTATCCGCCGTGCTGTATAAATTTTGATAACTAAAAAAAATTCATTAGTCAAATGTCAACCTACGCACCTGTCTGTCCCTGATTGTGTGTGTGCATGCATTCATCGTCCATGCAGCTGCACCTTTCATATGCATTGGGCATTCGTACTACGTGAAATTTTTTACACGCGTTTTTCGTACTCCCTATAATAACATACACGTCCTCTACACGCAACTGCGTCCTACGCAGACATGTATGCTCAGACAAGCAGACCTTTGCAATTTTCCAAGAGTCAAAGCTCCCTTGTATATCTACATATATAGCGCGGTAAGGGATCAGTTGGAATTGCAGTTGCGACTTCGTACGATAGAGACGTGCCCGTCGCTAGGGAGATTCGTCAGTGAAAAGGACTGACTTTATTGGCTTCAGGATTCGCGAGGCTTTAAAAGTCGCTCTCGTAACGGGCGCACCTGCAATTTCTCACAATTTTCTCGAAAATTTTCTTCGCGACAGCCCCTCGAGCTCAATTCAATAAGACGTTACGTTAACGAGGTACGCGCACAACATTATACACGGGTAGCCGCACTTGAAGTCGCGCAAAATAATATATCGATGTGACAGTTAGTAATTAATTATATTATACGCTGCTTGTGAACTCGACTTAAGGCGCTTTGTTTTGTTTTTTTGACTTTCTTTCGCCGATTCTATCGAATTTTATACCCGTACGATTTTTATCAAGGTCACGAGCCATCCACCACTTACAGACGTCAGCCCCTTAGCTTTCAGGATCCTGGGACGGGGTGAGCACGTGGGGATGAAAAAATAATATATCGACGATACGTATTCGTAGCCAGAAGCTTCCTGGCCTCGCGCGTCATCTTGGCAATGTTCCACGTTCAACTCAGTGTATAAGGGATTGGGTTTGGGGCCACTTCCTTCTTCTTGGTCCTACTGGCTTTTGTGCTCCGATAGAGCCGAGTGCCGGGGTTAGGGCTTGTTTCTGGATACCTTAACGTACCGCCAGGCTAGAGGGTTACGGGAGTTATTTCAAACGCGTCCCTTCGCAATTCCAACTGGGCGGCAGTCATTCACGTAGAAAGTTCTGGAAGCTTCTTCGCTCCTCCGCTCCTGCTTTGAAATTCGAAATAAAATCGAGAGTCCGCATACTCGAAATTCTAATTTGCCATTCGGCCGATAGTGTCGCACGGTCAAACTACACACGGGGTAATTTATATCGTATACAAACTGCAGGACGGATCGATAATACGGAAAGGTTGCGCTACGCGAGGTTATATAGATATAATCGCGATGTGTTGTTATCGTTGTAGGTATTATAGGTACATATTTATATACAGGACAGGGATAACGGCTAAATTTCAATGGGTACGTGTAATTCGTTGAATTTTACGTAGAAAAAAAAAAATCCATAAAGCCCGTAAAATCGACGTTTACACTCTCGGCAGGAGTTGCGGCGTCCTTTGTGACTCGTCAGATCCCACGATAGTCGTGAACCACGTGAATTGAAGAAAAAAAATTTTCCAACCGATCTGTACAGGTCCCACGTGGAATATTACGTGGACGCGAGTCTTTCCCGTGGCTGTAATTACGCGTGACGTTGGAAGGACGTGAAAAAAAAAAAATTAGCAAAGGGAAGAAAAAAGAAAATTTCTAACAAGCTACGGGATATACTCTAGGACGCGTGGAAGGAGAAAAATATGTTCTGAATAATTTGCTCGTTTAGGTCAGATTTTTTCTTCAACACGCGTACGTACCACTAGACCAGAATTTACAGTGGCGCCCATTTTGAATCGGGCGCTTTTTTTTTTTCCTTTGGCACGAAATCTCTAAGCTGCGCATTTCTTTTTTTTATTCTTCTTTGGATGTCAAGATGGCGGCGTTTATCGCTCTTACAGTGCTTTGCCCTGTTACTTGCGGTAATGCGTTTGGATGAAGGCGGATCGGGAGTGGATTAAAATACAGGTCGAGGAGCCGAGACTAGACGGCGACTTGGTATCTAGGAATTTTATTGATATCACTGTCGGGTCAATTGAACTCGGCATCGCTTAACTGTGAAAGCGTATTTAAGGACTGACAGGGTAATACGGCTGACCGTAACCGGAACCGGATGAGTCACTATTAATAATAATATATATTATTTATTGACAATTTTATCAAAATCCTAGAAAAATATTAACTATACTCGTTTTACGTTTCCTTCGAATTTATTCATCCCGAGACGTATATGATACAACGACTAACCCTCCCCCCCTCTCCCCCCTCCCCATCTGGCTCCTCGTTCCCTTCACTGTATCAGTTATCGGGCTGCATTATTACGAATAATTTACATGCAATTTACATATATTACCATCATCTTCGTCGCGACAAGCCCATTTGAATTTCGCGCCCAGAATCAATTGGCGTTTAGGATCTTTTCGTCCTGTTAAAACATGTTCTCTCGCTCTCTCTGACGTCATCGGGCCAGTTCCTCTTGTCGCACTAAATGACGCGTCAGTCAAGATCACCTGTTTTTTTGTTCGTATTGCCTGTTTTTTTAATAAAATTAAAAAAAAACGTAGGATTCGTATTATTTTTTTTTTCTCTGTACATTCTCGAAGTTATTTTCTCGTCCAACTTGGCTGCCTCTGCTATTAATTCAGGCTTGCAATTTCACCCTAGTCTCTTGTCACGGGGGTTGTATTGTTCCTCGTCACGTGGTTACGTTACCCTTTCACACGTGGAACTGCTATATGCGTGTATATAGGCGAGATGAAAACGTATCGCAGACGGGACAAGTGTCGGTTAAGAACGTAACGGCGTTGCTACCGAGGACAGAGGAGATACGACTGGGAGGATACAGGGAATAGAATGGAGAGAAGAAGGAGGCTGGATGAGTGTCTCGTTTCGGCGCCCACGTCAATCCTTTCATGAGCGTACGTGCGTACTTACCGTACGTGCCCGCGCGCCTGTTCGTTGCATAGAAACGACGTTGTGAATTCGGCTTTATATTTCGAGAGTGGATATTAATTTTTTTTTTCATATCAAAAAATTTTTTCGAACACACTTCCGTGTCTGCAATACGTTCGATCGATACGTAAAAAAAAAAAATCGATCGGAATTCACCAGGTCTCGATCGTACGTAAATTTGCCGATCGCACCAGATTTTATCCCACAATGATTTTCGGACTTTTTTTTTTCCTTATCTCGACTCTTTCCGTTTTTACTCGTCTCTTCCCTCTTCCGAGTGACTTCGTTATTCTCCTATTCGCATTTCCCGAGGAAAATTTCGTAGACTGAGAAAAAAAATTATCTTCATCCCCTGCAGCCATCCTTGACGAGATAAATCATATGACAATGATGGTCCAGAGATCCGCGAGCATATGAGGGTAGAATTTCGTTTAGGAGAAAAAGAATAATCAACGCGACCTCACGTGCTATATTTTTTTTCTTGATACTTTTCGATGGTATCGAGTGACCTATGACCTTTGTCTCTCGCGGACTCTGGACAGTCGCAAGCCCACGACGTATCTTTGAGATAAAACGAATCTCGGGGAAAGGTAGTCTCGATAAAAAAAAAAGAAAGAGAGATGTCAAGAGGTCACGAGAGCACAATATTTTGTAACACTTGATCAAATCGAAATTCGTCAAATTATTGAAGAACTTCAGTCGCCATTTTTTTTTAGACGATCCAACCCTCAAGGGATGTCGCGATTTGTATACGGGGGTAAAAAAAAGTTATCAGAGCACGAGAGGGGTACTTGGTATTCTATGTACCTACTCGTAATACCACCCTTCGTCTTCGCTTCCTCTTCCAGTCCCATCGACGTCCCACGACCCCCTTTTTCCTACCCTTATTCCGAAACCTACCCCTCCTAGTACATCGAGGCTTGATATTGTTGGGGTATGACGACGTTATGTCTCCACACGTCACTCTCGAACACGTTTCGCTCCAGTTATTACGAACCGCGAGCAGCCCGAAAGGGGGTCGAATCAAATTGGGGAGGTTGGTCGAGTCGGAAACCCGCATGTACGTGGTGTGCAGATTTTTTTTAAAAAAATAAAATAGCCGGCAGTCAAGTTCGACAGGTGTCACGCTGATCGCTAATTGAATCGTCATTAATCAATGCACCAGAGCAACAAGTGATTATAGTACATTTCATGATTTTTTTATCATACGTTAAATACATACATGTATTTTCTCTACAATATTAAAATTCATCATTTTACCGAACCCATGTATTCGCTCTGTCACTGCGTATGTACCGGGTGCGCGACGGAGACGGCATTAGCGCAGCTGTTCCAATTTGTACGACAGGGTGACGTTTCCGAACGCGAAATAAAAAGAGCCGCAGGGTAAACGTTACTCAACGATTTCTTTCCAATTCGTCACCCCCTGGCTTCGGTGACGTCATAGATAACGTACCAAAAGTTCTCGGCGAGGGTGAGAGAAGATAAAAAAAATAACGTCTGAAGAGCCGCGAGTGCTTTTGCTTTTAGTTTCGGACGATTTCGAAAGACCGATGTGCGCTAAGGAAAAAGATGGTAATTTTTATTTTTATCTTTTATCTGTCTCTTATCATCACGAATCCTCCCCTCTATTCACTCTCAAAATTTTTATGGTGTTATTAACTCTCCCCCTTTTTTTTTTCTCATCTTCCTCCCGTATCTTTCTCTGAAGATCATCAGTGCTCTCCTCTTCTTTTACAAGATTGGTCCACGGTCCAGGGGACACCGATGAGCTGGATGAGGATGCTAAAAAAAACATAAAGGGTGGTTCGCGAGAAAGCTCTCGATATGACGCGAGGGTCCCGTGCACAGGGACGTCAGATCAAAACCGTCACGTAAATCCGTTAGGCAGAAGCTGGACGGAGAAAGGGGGGGGGAAAAGCATTTCTCTGCACGACGAAGCTTTTTTAATCTCGCGCTGGTCGGACTGCGCTGCCTCGAGATCAGCCCGAGAGTCTGACTGTGTCTGACCCAGATATCTGCTGTGCTGCTTTATAATTGCGCCTGCCGACCTGCATTACAGCCTGTTTGAGTATCAAGTGTCTTTGAATCAGCTGATCGGTCTGCCTTACGTAGATACTTAAGATAGTCATAGACGAGGTAATTTATTTTTTTTTCTTGACTGTACACAAAATTTAATAGCACAGTGCCCCGCAGTTGGCCAGACGAATTTCAGGTGTCTTTTTTTATTTTTAACAAAATTTCTTATTCCCCGGGGACTTTCTTTCGCGTGAAACGCACGCACGCTAGTCCCCGCCTTTTCGTCTTTACCTTAAGATTGACTCGTCAATGTGTATACGCACGTATATACAAACTGCGTACTTAGAGGTTGTATTCGCACCGGTGCGCCTGAAGGTCCGTTCACACGTGATGCGCGGCCACGTCGAGTCTTACGAATTTATATGCTCTGCTTGTGTACTCGGATTTCTCCGCTTTTCAGGTTACGAGGGAGAACCGACGCGGGAGGTCTTTGGTAACGCGAGAACGCGTAACGGGCGTCGTCAAGATATATATATACACACACACATGTAAATGCGACGTCGGGCGTCCAGTCCTGATTCTCAAAGCGCGACTAATGCTCTTGTCTATAATTTCTTACGTTTATATAAAATATATTCCACGAACAATATCCTCTCGTATCGAACGCGAATCAACAAAAAAATATATATATATATACATACATATAATGCATTAATCAACTAGACGCGTAGGCGTATACCTTGTACCAAAAAAATTTCCGGAAAATTCATTTAGAACAAGGGGAATATCCATTGAAGAAATTTGCGCTTAAAACGCGACGTCGATTCACGTAAAGTCGAGCGATTAATAAAGAGAATCTCTCGAGAATAGGATATTCCATAAATTCGTCATCGATCCGCGAGTCTCGGGCGTATGATCAATTTAATTATCCCGATTACGTAATCCCAATGGAAACGATCCTTAACGCATCGACGGTCGTCGGTTGTGTTACACGGTTCTGAAAAAAATAATTAACTCTTTGAAATTAAATCTTCGTTTAAATGTACTACCGTGCCTCTGGTGTTTGTGCGCCGCGTTACGCAACGCGGCTTTTGTCGCGACAAAATCGCAAATCAACGATCCTCGACCGATCACAACGGATTTATTCATCGCGCTGGTATACGATTGAAGTTTCATGAAGTTGATGTAGAAGAATTTTTTTTTTTTCAAAAAAATACAAGAACCTCATACCGGATCTCAGTACTCGTAGGAGTCACTCGCGGCTTTCGTCGAATAAAATCAATGAATGCCCGGCATTCATTCTCCTTTGCATATTTATTACCTGAAGCTCTACGTACAGCGTGATCTAGAATTAATTGCCGACGAGTGTTTGACGTGAAACTAGGTTAGGTTTGATTATCGAATAAAATATTAAAAAGAAAAATTTTTTTCATATATATTTTGAAAATGATCCAAAAATTTCATGGTTAACGCAGCACGGCACCAAGGATCAAGAGAAATGGAATCGAATCGTAGGGCCAAAGTTTTTGTGAAATCTTAATCTTCTTTAATGCGGAATTCGAGCTTGTGGTTAATTAATGGGATTAACCTGAGTCGAAATAGAGTAGCTTAAATCGCTAACGTAGGCGGGGCAGCTACAAATCGACTGGGCTTGGGTACTGTCCTCTGCACGGTTTGATATACAGCTTGGTATATACTGATGTATATGCGTGCATATGTATATATATATATATATGCCTGGGTAACATTTGTTATACAGACATACAACCTGGCCTGGAATAGCAGCGTTTTAAGGTTAGGAGAGCTTGCGAGAGTTCCAACTGGGTCAAAAGTCAGCGCTCTTCTTTTGCCGACCGAGTCGTGTCAGATTTTTCGAAATGCTATATTTGATTTTACGTTTCACTTTGACGTCACACCGCTCGTCAACGCTTTGATTCCTTTGATAATTCGCTTTATTAGCACGCTTATTTTCAACGTTCGTATTACGTTTCCGGTTAGTTTTGCCTTGGGCGGGGACAGCACTATCGAGAATTCAATAGACGCTGCTGCCCTCTGCATTCGATTGATCCTACTAAGATTGTACCACGAAACGATTCTCTTCGTCGTGTAAGTTTCCGACGTATTGAGAAAGTCGATAAAGAAAAAAAAAATAAAAAAAATTTTTTATTTTCATTTCATTACCATTCCAATGTAAACAATTCTCTTTTATTTACAGTCCTCGCGTGCCTTTACCACTATCGCAGAACATTTATAACACTTCTCGATGCTGCTATCAATCATTCACCACTTCCTGTCTGGTCGACCTACAAATCCTTGCCGATGGTATCAGAAAATTTTCTTCGTGTCACTTCCGAGTGTGTCCGGTCCAAGTACGAGAGGCTGCACGTTATCTACTAACGTACATTGATTCTTATCATTTGTCGTTCATCAGCTCCAAAGAGCTTTGAGCCAACCCTAACCTTCAGCAGGTACTTTTGCACCCTGTACGTATAACTCGTGGGACTCTATAAGGTTGGACCCTATTTATTATCTTTTCAATATTATCTGCTTTCATTGTATAATTTTTTTTATTTCACCACCCTATAACTTTCTTGCAGAATCCCTAATGTCACTGGACTAAGATGAATCTCTGACGTATAACCTACCTGGAGTAGAAGAAGTTCAGACCATTTCGATTTTACGAGATCGTTATCGTTAATCGATTCTCGGCGTTCCTCAATGAAAATTTGGAGTATCGGCAGTCAGAAAACCATAGAGACTCGCTAGACGGGGATAACGAGGCGCACTTCCGCTTGTTAATGGAACACCGGCTTTTATACATAGACACTATAATATCAGCCTATACGAATCATCGATTAAACCATCCATGCTGATTTTAATAAGGGTACGTCTCCGTGCTAGCTCAGCAAGCTATATAGTGTGTCTGGTCCGGGTTACCCGATGAGCTTTCGGGGACCCAGAGTACCTTATTCCCCGTGGACGTCTCGATATGGTGATAAAGCTGTCTCGACAACAGTTCATTAACGAGAACAAAACGTCTAATTAATATCACTGTAATTGATAGACGCCTCGCTGAGTTCCGCGTCTACGCGACGTTCAATATCCTAGAGGAATACAAGAACCTATTAAAACTTTGCACTTTGCATTTGCTAACTCACTGACTGTACACTGGCTGAATTTTCTAATTGACACTTTGTATAAGCAATTTCTTATCACTCGTATCTACAGAGTAATTGCGACCTTTGAGCGTAGAGTCTGAATCACTGTGAACCCTGGATACTTGAGTTAGGAATTGTTTAGTGCCAGTTATTGCGTTAACTTATGATTTCACTCTTGTCTGGAGCTTTGGGCAGATTTTACTTGCCAGGATGTAAAGGTCAGAGGTACATCTGAGTCCTTTAAGGTTATCTTGTAGCTCGTGTCCTTTCGAAAGGACCTTCTGTATTATATTTGAAGGGTAAACGGTAGGGACTGCCTTTATGAATATATTGACTCAAAGGAGTATCGACATGGAGCATATATGTATACATATACCCGTACACTATGTACTGTACATTGCCAAGAGGTTCCCCCCTCAGACCCTTTTAAGGTCTCCCGGCTTGGAATTTCGATTACTTCCAGCTGGGGGATTCACCGAGTCGAGAATTCCTTAGAACGGTGGGGCAAGTTATAAGTATGTAGCTTCTCTTCGTTTCACCGGTATAGCCAACTTCTGGGAACATTTTCTAGTCCCACTTCATTCTCTTCTTTCTCCTGCATCAACGCCTTTCACTTCGCTCAACCGTCACGCATTATTTACCTCGGTATGACTTCGGTGAAGTTTTATACCCCCCCACCCGCCCCCCCATATTTATATGTCAGACAGAACATTTTTCCATCGCTCGATTGTCAACTCTCGACTGAGAATCCGCCTAAATTTTTATATTAGCCTCTCTGGTAAGTAACGTGTAATACTTGCCAGATTGTTTTTCCTGTGAGAATTCGTCGCGGTCAGATTGAGCATTTGGTATTTTGCCAAGTAGGATTATTGTTCTCCCTGTGGAATTCAAGCAGACGACTCTTTTCTTGGGATACCGAGTTCTGGTCATATTCTTTTATATATATATATTTTTTTAAACATTTTTTTTCCATGAACTCAGATCCTCGATATACTCCATTAAATTTGTGGTTAAAATAAATAATTGTTTTTTGGATTAAGAAATCACCATTTGTAACAGTTGACCTACCCCTAGGACAATTGTTTAAACGCCAATGCCATTTTTGCCAGAGATAATAAACAGGGGTTTTTTTTTTTCATTGATTTCTATCGATTTACCAAACGTTATCTCTGGCGACAAAAACAGCATTGACAATGCGACATTTTTTTTTTAAGGGTATTCATATACCAGCAGTGACATATTTCTGCCTGAAACATAACCTGGTAGGTTAATCCCCTTTTTGTTCTGGTTTTTTCTGCTTCCCTTTGCTCGTCCATTATATCTCCCACCTAGTACAGTATCGGAAAACGATTAACGACTTGATCCAAGGATCGTCTGGTGATAGCGGGATGGATTTTCTTGATAGATAAAGACCACTTCCGGTTAAGAGATCGACGCTTAAGATGTCGCCCGAGAGAAACGTCACAATGAACTGGCTTATCCTATACGTTCCTTTAGTATTTATCTAAACCTCGTGAGAACACGTTGATACGGCAGGATATTTTATGATCACCTTTTTTTTATCACATTTTACCGGTAAATATCAATCTCGCAGTCTTGACCAACGTCTTACGGAAATACACGAAAGATTTTATTGTATCGGAGCTCGCAATGCTGTCTACTGAAATACGTAATGGGATACGCGAGATACAAACCGTCTCGTTAATTGTAATATCTCGTGTCTTAACCGGGAAGCGGAATAAAGTGTCGCTTCTCGTGTTTCTCGTGGTTATATCCGAGGACAATGTACCCTTCCGGTTTAACGTATTCAGGATTTTGCAACAGAGAAAGGAAGAGTCAGTGAAAAGACAGTAAGAAAGATTTAAAAAAGAAAAAGAAAAAACCAGAAATTCAAGAATCGTGACGAAGTCATAATGCAACAAAAAAAAGTAGATGTAATATATTCTCTTATAAAAAAAAAGAAAGAAAATATTTTCAAACGAGAATCGACGATTTTCCGCCATTTCTTATATATCCGAGCGCTGTCGTCTGTCATGTCCGTTGACGCGTCGCAGCATCACGCAAAGAACGGAATGCCCAGAATGTTAATCGTTTAATGGGATATAATCGGCTAATGGGACTCGCATTGAGCTGACATTGCTGTACAGACTGTACGACCTCCTCCGTATTAATTTGTAGAGTCCTACGGCTCGTGTGTACCGTCGCTGTAGTCTAACCTAAAAGTGTCAGAAGGAAAAATAACAAGCACGGAATAGCCCATCGGTCGTTGTCATGTACAGGAACGACACCCTTCGTCGAGGCTATTTACTATTAGCCGCTTGAAAGTCAATATCACACGCTGTCGCAGGTAAATATAATGAGGACTAATGTTGCCCCGGTCGATTTGCTCGTACGTACGCCATTACGATAGCGACTGCACAATGGATATTAGCAATTACGATCGTTAGCGGGTATGATTAATATACGTACGAGGAGATACTGTTACGTTAATTTATATAGCTCTATTATTTTGCTTGGATACATTATTCACGTGTATATCCGTGTACGGTGTTTTTATCGTGTAAAAAAAAAAGACGCCATGGAACGTTCTGGCACTGTCTCACAGCCATGGGATATACTTTCCAGGCGTTCTTGACTTCAAACGCTCCCTTTTGTCTGCTGGCTTAATCGTATACGTATATTGTGTGTACACATGTACCTTTGACTTCACAGAGGGTTATGGCAAATGGTAGCAACCAGCAGCATGGTGTATGAGGAGATCGTGGGAGTCCGGGGCAGCTGACCCCAGCCTCCGCGCACTCTTTTCACGCGCGAGATGCCCCACAATCTGAACTCCACATCCGCCAACTCCGCTAACACGGGCCCCAACCATCAGCCCTATCCTCCACCTCAGCCTTATCATCGGATCAATGGAGATGGATTCCAGCCCGAGGTGAGATTGACCTACCGATCCTCTGTTTCGAGTTTAGATACATGGCGGGAGATGTTAGAGCAGATCAGGAACGACGATAGAGAGGCTGACGTTAATTTATTTTATTCTTCTTCAACGATCCTTAGAAGGAGCCGGTGGAGTTCGACACATCTCATCTACGAGGTGCACCGGCGGAAGTGGAGTCACTTGTCCACAATATCAAGGAAGTCGCGCAGCAGTTCCTCTACCACTGGAGAACATTTCCAATCGTCCTACCGCCGCCTCTGTCAACGTGCACGGATGGCGAGGACACCCTGGCCAGGAAGAAGCATCACCTGAGGGACCTGTTCGTTGCTCCTAGCTTCGACGAGCTCGATGCTGTCGCCGTGGATAGTAAGGGCGAACCTAGGAGGCTCACTAATAAGCAACTGGAAAGCATACGGGAACGAGGGTGAGCTTTGCCACGTGTCACGCCACGGGCTTAGACACCTGGAGTATCATCTTCCTCGATTATATATTCTACATTCACTTTTGGTTAGCTAGACGTAACGGCCACGATGCTTATTTAATACGTAGATCATCCTCGTGGAGTAGCTTAGTACCTAGTGATCCGGTTTTGTCTAGTACTGTAAGAGGAACCTGTTTTTTCTTTTTTTTTTTGCATTTATTTTAATACTATCCATCCTTCAGGTTCTAGATATCTCTAGTGTCTAGCACCGACGGTCGTACAATTTCTTTAATACAAAATGGAACAAGCCAATTCTTTCGGTTAGCGATGAGCCCGGGATGACCTCGTTTTCTCTCATACTATTTTGTAAGGGCGATGTCTGATACTCTTTTGTGACGATTTCTGTAAAGCTTGCACAAGGATAAGTATGGAAAGCCGAAGAAGCTGAATGCCACTCAGTTGGAGAGCATTCGGAGATGCGGGTACGTCGTCGAATCACGACACTCCATATTATAAATACCTATTGATTAAGTGTCGATCAATTAATAATTAAATGTCACCCCGATCCAGACCACCTTGCTTACTTTGGAACCTCCCCGCCATAATCAAATGTACATATGTTACTTTGTACATGTATCCTTAACTCTTTCGCACAGTAAGAAAAGAAAAAAAAATTGATCAATCCATAATCAAATTGTCAATGTGGCGTGGCTGCATAATTGAACTTTAATATGGTTTCTAGCATGCGCTCTTTGAATTGTTAATAATATACGTCTTCATGCTCCGGGATGGTCGAGTATGGTGTGGTTGCACTAGGTTAAACGTACCTTAATATAGTGTGTAACTTGACATAATTTCAAAAGCTCTAAGGGATCATGGTCTATATATCTGCACGTGTGTATGTCACTTTAGTTCTCGACTACAGTATAATATAAGAGGATAGTGGTTTCACAATTAGATGCGAATAGTGTAATCCCTGTAGAGTACTATTTAGAAAGGGACTATTTAGTGCGTTATACCAAAGTAGTAAATAGTCTGTCTCTATGGTATCGTTAATTTTCTATTATTTAATTATATATTTATATTGCCACGTGAAAGAACGTTACTTTTGTACATTCTTTTATTCATTCAAACTACAAGTGAACCATACCTCATTACCATGCAGGGTGTATCAGGTAGTCCGGACGTTCAATACAAAAAGATACACAATGAATATTCGAAGGATGTTAATGGTACACCCTGTATGTAGATATACAAGATATGTCCTAGGGTTTGTAATATTTTGGTATACCAAAGGATTGCTTTACAGGGAATTCGAGGTAGACTCTATTAACTTTGCGGGTCAGACACATCGATGGAGATTGAGTGCCCTTTTGCAACGGGGACGGGATAGGAGGTACGAAGCACTCCTGAGGGATCTTGCCCTGGCGACCAGGTTCCTCGTGGTGACCGCCAGGGCACGACTGGTTTCACATTGCTTCAGCGTGTCCCAGTCTCTCAGAGCTCTGTTGACGGGTCTACTGAGACTTCTTGGTAAGTATATCAACGACTGATAATTATATTTCTTTATGATGATTTATTTTGACACCCGGTGTTGTTTCTTGTAGATATTATCATTGGCGTGCCGTCGCTGCAGGCACAGAACTTGGACGCGAAAATTCGCGAGGAACGTTGTCGCTATCTTGTAGCGGAATTAGTGTGCAGGGTATGTGTGAACGTACCATAAGACACGTATGCACGTAGAATCTGTATAACACGTATTAAAATCCTTTAGCCGGAATATGAAGACTCTTTGGAGTTGCTCTGCGGCTTTGTAAGAAGACAGCTTCGTCGAGCTGCCATGGAGAAGTTTGAGGTCGAGCGAGAATCCTCGCAGCTTCTACCAGTGCCGGTTCCCTTTGTTTTTGGGACGCCCAGCGGAGCGGCTGTTGATCTCAGGCTCTTTAGCCGGGACATCATCAGGAAGGCACTACCGACGCTTGTCGCTATATTGGAGAGAGAGACTAGAGGCTGGTTCCTTCATTTCCGGGAGCGGCTTATCTCGGAATTGAGGGCGCAGAAGAAACCGGACGAGGAGATTGAACGGGTTAGCGAGAATACGTTTTAATGAGAATCCTTTGAACCGCGACTTCCGGAAAACAGTATGGTCAATTGGTTACCTTACATGCTTGCAGGAAGTAAACGAAGCCGTGATGCGGGAGTATCTTCAGCGAGTGTATTCCAGTATTCTTTCTCATCCCGACATACTCGCCCTGGGCGAAGGAATCGCGCAGCTACTGGTGCAGCAGGCACAGTCCGTCGTCCTGATGCACAGGGCCGTCGAAAACGTACAGAGAAAGTTGACGCAGACCAAAGATTCTTTGCGCTCGCGCATGGAAAGGGAACATCCGGTTCTCTCGCGTATAGGGCCGTGGATGCGTGATCGGATGCGCGAGGCTGAGGCCAACTTCATCGAGGAATGCGAATGGAGCGCCCACGAGGAAGCCCTGGCACTATGCAGTCATCAGAACCTTCAGCAGACTGTTTATTTCCTCTATCGTGATTTAACCTTCATGAAAGAAGTACTGTATTTGGTTTAGATTTAACAAATTCTACACCCAGTATACCTTCGTCCTGAAGATTACGCTATGAAACGTTCGCTTGTTTTCAGAGAGAACCGGTACTCCTGAAGGAGCTGCGTAAGGTCAAAACACCCACCAGGAGCTTTCAGTGGCCCACGCAAATCTGGTTACCAAGAAATTGGATCGTCAGGCGCAGCTTTCAAGGACAATCGGAAATTATACCAACCGTACTCAGCAACACACCGACGTCCATTACCACGCCACGCGCAGATCCTAGTCAACCGGTGTTCCTGGTGGAGCGAGAAGTAGTGCACACTACCACAACCAGGTAAATGAACGTGCATGTGTATATATATATTTTTTTTAATATTCCTTGTCTTTTTAATTTATACTCATAACTGTATTACTGATAAAGGTGGCCAATGTGGCGCTGGATAAATTACATAGCAAGAACATGGTGTTGGACTTGGAATGCCATGTTTTTACTCGGTGTGGCGGTACCCTGGTGTAGTCCTGTTTCTCTAAGAGCTCTGCTCCTCGTACAGCCATTCACACCAGATCTGGAGCTTAGTCAGCTTAACGGAACTCTCTTCCCACGAAAATCTTCTCAGACACCCACGCTTTGTTCACGGCTGGTAGCACTTTGGCGACATATTAGTAAAAGCAGGACGCACTTCGAGACAGAACCGGATACGGGTGAGTAATCCGGTGATTTCTGGTAATTCGTTGAGTCGTTGCTACGGTTTTTTTTTAACGTGCTTGAACATTGTAGGCTTTATTGGAAAGGGAATGACAAGGCACATGAATAGATTATGGAACTATGGAGTAAAGGGACTCCTGGGTACACTTGTCATATTATTCATCTTTCCTATAGTCTGTGTCGTTGCCAGTTTTGGATCCCTTGTTGTTGCATTAACAGCAATTATGTGGTAGATATCAGTATTAATATTTCTATTGTTATTTATTATAATATTTGTGTTTGCACACTGACAAATTTTCATTTTCTTTAGGATGCCGTTAGTCACGCTGGCTCTTCATATGTTTATGGGTCTCATAATGGATCTGGACAGTCCAGAGTCAAGCAGAAATCGATATCTGGTCGTGATGGAGGCTTTGATATGGAACATTGGAGCTCAGGGTTGTCTACAGCCTGTAGCAGCCTTAATCGTCGCTGTTGTAATATGTCCTGTAATATCCATAACGATACTGACAATTGCCGTGATACGTTACTGGATCAGAGTAGTCTGGGATGCGGCCATGTTCCATCTTGTGATAAAGAGCAGAGGCAGAATACCAGCTAGCGACAGTTTCGTCGTTAAGAGAATAGCTGGACCGGGTTTGGCTTCCGATTACTATTACCAGGTAAATCAAAGTTCACTAGGTTATAAATTTGTATAAAGAAGTGTTCCGACGATGCACTAACTTCTCTTCCATCAGATAAGACCGGAACAAGCTCTGGCTGCGTTCGAGGCCAAGCTCGAATTAGATGAGCTTCTTGCCTTCCAACAAGAAACGGAAAGGCTGATAACGCAACCGCAACGTGATTTTACGCAATTTGTCGAAGCCTGCTTTGGACCGTTCGCCGCAAGTCTCGCAAAGACAAAGGATCCTTACAGGTCCCTCGAGAAAGAGGCTCGCGACCTGGTCGCAGTTTTGCACGAGAAGCTGGATCGTCGTAGGAGGGACCTACAGACTGGGTTAGGAGTAGTTGTCAGAAGTAAAATAAAACTGACGACCTTTAACCTGAAGGTAGTTTTATCATCCTGTCGTTATAGTCTGACAGAGTGGATATAGGATACTCTAACACTTCCTGGACTGTTCCTTCAGGTTGTCATACAGCAAGGAGCTCTGATGCTGGAGCGTCTGTACCCTACTCATGTCTTTGCGCGTCTAGCCGGAAGCGAAGAGGATTTCTGGGAAAACAAAGGATTGGGTGTTGGCGATTGGGCCGGACTGGCTGGTCTCATGTATGCCGACATCTTTAGTTTGGATTTTCTCCAGCCTCTCGACGATACCGATACAAAGTTTAAACTTGAGCCGCATCCTGGTGTCGACTTGTCACGTTATACGGATATGGTTCACAGTACTGAGCTCGGTGGTACCAACGGACCTGATTTACTGGGTGCTGTTTACGCTCCACGTGGAAACATTCAAGTTCACAGTCCGTATCTGGAGGTTTCCGCTTTTAATCCTCGAGCCAAACAGCCGAGTAACAGCAGAAAATCCGATAAGCGATGGTAAAGTGCACATTATCGATTAGGAGCAAGTAATTTTATATAGAGAAGCATGGGATCAAATTTTTGTAATTTTACAGCGACACTGGGGGTCTATTGACGTCAACGCGAATAAGACGACGCACCATGTCGTCAAACGGTACGGGTGAGACCCGCTGGCAACCCTGGAAGCGACAGATGCGTCCCTACAGCGCTGAGAAATTACTTATCCCACTTCCTATTCCACATCCTGCCCACATTGCCGTAAC
The DNA here is from genome assembly GCA_030142285.1 of Calameuta idolon. Lineage (NCBI taxonomy): Eukaryota > Metazoa > Arthropoda > Insecta > Hymenoptera > Cephidae > Calameuta > Calameuta idolon. The sequence continues at coordinate 118,860 of JARQSV010000393.1, forward strand.
CATTCATAACCGTGACTCCGAGGAACCTATTCCATTGGACTCAGAGATCTGTCAGAACATCCTGAGAGCCATCGAGGAATCACCTGGTGAAATGGCTACGGAGAGTGTCAGTCGTTACAGAGGCGGTGGCGATTCTAGTTTCGACTCTGTCGCTTCGCAGTCTTCTGTCTCCATCGAGACCAGATTGGACAAGGACGCGGAGGCACAGGAAATCGGAAGCGACGAGAAGGAAACCGGTGAAACTTACCATTGGACCTTGTCGAATTGGGGTGGCGGAATGGCACGAAGAAGAAACAATTCCGGCTCGATAAAGGTCGATCTAGCATCTCCCGAGGATGTCACCCTGGACACCGACACTACCAGAGTAATGTTCAGTACGTACGGAACCACCGTGTAAATTGACGCTCTGCCGTTTCGGAGTCTCGCTTCGTTTTTATCCAATATGTAAGATCGGCAATCGTTAGGGGTTTGTCCCTTTTTTTGTAGATTAACGAGCGCGTCCTCGCTACATTAGGATGGACGATGCGCCTTAAGGCGTACTTCTTAATCAGACGGAAATCGAGAGACGATGGCGACCGAACGCGAGGACAGTGATTCTAGCTTTTTATCCTTTTAATTATCACCAGGACGACTGAGCGTCCTCGGCCGCTGTTGCAACGAGGAAGCGAATTTTAGTGTCGCGTAGTAAGTTTCAAAATGTCCAATAACGGGACTAGAATCTTTAGAGATTCTATCTTTCTTCTTCTGCATTCTCCTTTAAGCTCAACAGCAACTTGCAACCATCGCTCAAGACGCATTCTCGTCTTGCCAGACGCAATAGAAACAGCCAGAGTGCCATGAGGATGTCGTGGCCTTCCTTATTTATTTTTTCTTTTCTTTTCTCAAAATTCTATCGACATTCCCAGTATCATTTTAAATAACACCAACTACCTGCTCTTTACGTATGACTTTCCAACGAGTCATTGGATGTAATTCAACGGTCAACGCAAATTGAATAATGCATGTGGAATATCTTACACATGACACTTTGTGCATTAACGATCGAAACAGAAGAATTTAGTGTCGACGTTCAAGGACGTGTGTTGTAAACAGCTATTATTATTTTTTATTAAATTCCTTATGCGAATTTATGATCGTTCTATCGGCTTTATTTTTACATTATCGCCAATTTGATCTAGAAAGTCTTTTTTTTTTAGTGTAGACGGTGCTACGCGTGTTCGCACAATATCGACAGATCATTGGAAAGACTAGGGTGTCCGTTATAATTGGGCAATCGTAAATGCTAAAAACAAGATAAACGTAGTCAAATAAGGACAATGCTAAAAGCGAGAAGGAAAGAATATCGAAGAATTAAGGGCTTCTGACCTGCTTATCAATAACGAATGAGTTATTCTGCGCTACTCTGTTAATTACATACAGTAAATATCGCATCGATTTAAAAAAAAAAGGAAAAATGTATATAGATAGATAATTATATATGGAGATATATATGCGAGATATTTATTAATTTTACGGCACTTTAAAAAGACACGTAGACATACACACGCGCATACAATGCTATACTATACTTCCTTATTAATATTAATATTCATCGTTACAATGAATAGGATAATTCAAAAATGATAACGAAAGACACTGCTCTCTTTTATCTATTTTCTCCATGTTTCGCTGTTTGACAAAGTCAAAGTAGATTCTGATCAAATTGACACTTACATCATAGAAGAAATTTTTGAAATTGTCCCAAAGACACTACGCTCTGACATTCAATTGGTATTAAATTTATCAATTTTGTGGATACGCTAAAAAATTCTTCATACATAATAATAGATGAGTCCTGCGAATTAGTCCTATAATATTATATCCTAAATAATAACAATGTCATTAACATACTCTAGATAGAGCACAATGAACAATGAAGAAGAAAAGGAAAAGTAAGCCAAGAATTTTGAAGTAATACAAAAACTATAATTAAAGCTAGCGTGATTCGTCATTCAGAATGACCCAGTGATGATTTTAGACAAGTTCACAGCGTATGAAGAATTAAAAAAAAACCAGTGTGTGTCTATTACCTACTATTATTCAAGAAATGGCAAATATTTCCAATCGATCTTAATGCCTAGTGAAACGTAAAGATTAGGGTTAGTCTATAAATATCAGAACTTGTTCCCAGATCCAAATGGTATCTTGCTTCAAGTCTCATTGGAATCTGTCACTTCGTCTCTTTACTATAGAGTATCGATCACAAGCGTTAAAGAATGAAAAAAGGTGGTGGCTCATTTAGAAAAGTATTTTTCTGGCATGAAAATAGATTGCGGCGTGATAGACATTATACCTGTAGGAGCGTAATTAAAAAAGAAAATACGTACTGTCGATGAAATAGTAACGAAATAACGTATGAAGAAAAATGACGCAATCACTGCTGCTTGGATACATTCCTAATATTAAGTAACTTTTTTTCCAATTAGAACAAACTGCCCTCGTCGATCGTTTCCGTTTGCTGTCAGCCTGATCCTACGTGAGAGGTATTCCTAGATCAGGATCTATATACCATATACATAATAGCACTACACCACTATTGCTCTCTGAGCATTCTCTATGATAATCTTGTTCTAGATCACAAAGCATTACGGACATTAATTACAAATCCACGCGATTATTCCATCCAGAGAGTAACACCCTAACGACCTAGGAATTTAAATAACGTCCATCTTGACAGAAGCCAGAATAAGTAATAGCCGTTGTCCAACGACTACGTTTGAATAGATCAATTTTATTACCAATAAAGATAAATGAAATGTATTTAAACGGGCTTGACAGCAAGCAGGATTTAATTATTAGATATGTAAAGATCAATTTTAGAGAATGTGAGTGAGTGCAAGAGTGAGTGTGGAGTAGAAAGAAAGAACTGATGTATGAGTGATGAAAAAGAGAAAGAGAGAAAGAGCCGTTGAATCAAACATTAAATTACATTATAGATTATAGATCCGTAGAATAATAACTTTGGTATCGTAAATATTACATCATATGATATCAATTCGTGTACTCTGGCATAAGAATTATTGTTCTAGATCCTTCGATTACCGTTTTACATTATATTTCTTTTATTTTTCTTTATTTTAAATTTCAATCGTTATTGTATCAATCGGTCCATACACGTAGAAGCGTTAACGTCCTGTAATTATTAATTACTGGTTATCATTGATAATTATAGTTTTCGGCGTCGGTCGCATTGTTTCGTAAAATTCTCGAGAATGATAGCGTGTTTTTTATTTTAGTATCATAAAAAGTGAAGTATTACTGGGACGTTATCGCTTTCGGGGATAACCCAATTATATTTGACGTTCACAAGACTCAATTTAAGGACTATTGAATAGCGCTAGTAGATCTCTAACACTGAACGTTGGAATATAGTGCTTTTTCCTGATCTGTATTTTCCTGTTGGATTTGACAAAGCGTGACATGGAAATATAACTGTGGGTAATTTCCTATGGAATCAGCGAGGCGAAAGATTCTCAAGGGGATGAAATTGTCGTAGACAAAATACAAAATTCAGAAATTATTTAGTCCCAGCGAGAGGAAACAGATACGAATATTATTTTCATACACAGCAAAGAAGTGGCGTACCTATTTTGATTGTTAGCAATATACAACTTATTTTTTGTGTTACCTTAATTTCGCACCATAGCTTTGGTTCCATGTAAAATCTCACGAATCAATTGTATATTTGAAATGCTAGTAGTGAGCCGTGGACTAAAGTATTTAATTTAAAATTCTAAAAATCATGGTTAACTCTACTCGTCTCTGCGACTTGAGAACGTAAAGAGAAGATCGTCGATGAACTTTAATTATCTTATTCAAGTAACAGCATAAGCACCTCCCATGCTAGCATAATATATATATATCAATAACAATACGATAAAAACAATAGCAATGACGTGATCGTATTTCATAGCGAGAAGAAAGTCTCGGCTACGTATAGTAATATTTATTATACTTTATTACAGACACAAACAGGACGCCTCATTGATCCGTGCACATCTTCACGTCAAAAAAAAAAAGCCACTGTACGTTGCGTTGTACTATTGTATTTAATTACTTACGTTTTGTACACATTAAACATGAATGTGATAAAAGAAAGAGTAAAGAAAGAAAAATCCACGCGTCTATTATATTCAAGCAAAGACCATATTTGAAATTTCGTGATTCGCAGCTCAACTGCCATCGTGAAGCGACTGCAACGCCATGCGGAATTGTACGGCGATTTTGAGGAGTTATAATTTTGCGCAGCAAATAACAGCGCCACGCAGGCTTTCGCGGCGGATTGGAGAAACAGACGATTCAAGGAGAAAAAAGTAGCGTATCTGGGGCTGCTCGCAGACGTCGCCGATTGGCCGACATCTTCCTAAAGCCTGATTCGCATAATCGCGCATGCGAGCATTGTGCCGGCAATACCTCGCTGAGTTCTCAGAGCGCCCATTTTATAAAATCATTACGGGAGCAAGTGCGACGCGACGGACACTCGGGAGAGTCGGTGCATTTGGCGTCGCGCCGAGACGCTAATAAAGAGCGGGTATCAGGGTGTCTCGTTATCGAGTTCGAGGACGACCCGGTTTCCGAGATATCGTGGTCCAGCGATGCGTGCCGGCAACGGTATTTGAAGAATTTTCACGTACATCGAGCGGCAACGAGGCAGGAAGAAAGTGAAAAAAAAAAATAAGCATAAGAAACGTGGGTTCTCGCGGGAGCTAATGTTAAACGATGTTGCCGTGTTGTGCTTTCTAATGGCAGAGAAGATATGCACTCCTGTTGGATTATCATACTAGTTACTAATACCTGGTACATATTATCCTGTCTATTAACATTCTCAATACCTTTTGCGTAGTGCTTATCCTAATACGTCTTGTACTACTTTCCTTGGCACAAACACAAGTTCCAGCAGTTGTAGTTTATCTTGTCTGTCAAAGTCCTATTGATATCCTCAACTGAAAAGTGACTTGTCAGTGAGTATTTATAAATGATACAGACAAATGTTGTAACAGACTGTATTGTTACGTAGCAATTACGTTTTACCGTGTATCAAGTCATCGGGGGTGCATTGTGAAGTGCTTTACACCAGGATTTACCATGGTTTACATATGGTACTTTATACGACCGAAAGATCCTGCATGCGTCGTACATTAAAAGGAAGCACGAGTCTGGATACTTGAACGTATATGTACAATTTTAATTATTATAAATACCAAAGTTTGTCCTTTCCGTAGCTGATGAATAACAAAGAGAACTTTAAATGCCGGTTGTACGTCTTTACCATTCACGATAAAGAAAAGTCGAACGCACTCGAGGTACAGCACGATTAACGAAAGGCGGGAAAGCTAGAGGAGCAACAAGATTTACGGTGGATCTAAAAATTGCTCCATACCGAGAGGCCGAGAAAGAATGCAAAAAAGATTCTCGCAGAGGCAAAGTTAAACGTTGCTGAAGGAGAAGGTGCTGTCGACGAGTATCGTCCGGGACTGAGTAGCTGAATCAAGATACTCCGCAGGACGACATCGATTGGAGGATTTTCAAGTTGCCAAGTGAAAGCATCGGTATTGGTGTTTCATACGAATAAAAATAAAGCACTAGGTCAGGAATAAGTGACGACAGATCGTATGACTTCGGTAGCAGCAGCAGCAGCAACAGCAGCAGCAGCGGCGGCGGCGACGGCGGTGCTGGGTAGTCAGATAAAAGCGATACGGTTCTTATAGGCGGGATAACAGTAGCAACATTGGGATACCGTACGGTTTTGTCAGTGTGACGATGCGTGTTTACGTCGTGGACCAAAACATCGATGACCTTGAAAACGGGCTGGTCACGTGATCTAAAAGGAGATCAGGGATTGGCTGAACGAGGAGTGTATTACGCCTACTGCGCCGTGCGCACTGTGCTCTTGTGATTGGCTGTTCGATGCCAGAGCTGGAAAGCGTTCAAGTTGGACGGCAAAAGAAGTACTTGGTGGTAACGTGTGCGAGAAGGAAGGTAAATTTTGTAAAGATAAAGGGGTGTATATATCGAGAGTGAGAGGGTGCGAGCGAGAGGCGCACAAGGAGGTGACGTGAAAGAAGATTTTCGGGTGGGGAGGAAGGAAGCGTGTACGTTGAGTTGTGTTACGTTGCGCCGCGTCGCGTCGCGTCGCGTTATCCAAGATGAAGTCCGACTCTAAACCTTTGTTGACAGCTCAGGCGGAAAAGGCGAATCATTACACGTAAGTAGCGCTCGCCGGCTGCCTGCTACGTGAACGATATAAAACCAGTGCCAGTGGAGTGGAGAGCCTTCAGGCCGAGAGAAAAGAAAGAGAGAAAGAGAGAGAGGAGAGGAGAGAAATCGCGGAGTCCGCGGGTAGCACCATCGCTACCGCGATAAACGCCACGAAATAATGTGTAGCTCTGTGGATTCGCATTCCAGATACTTGAAGGAATTTCGCGTCGAACAATGTCCCCTCTTTATACAGCGCAAGTGCACCCAGCATCGGCCCTTCACGTGCTTCAACTGGCATTTTATGAACCAACGGAGACGAAGACCCGTACGCAAAAGAGACCGCACCTTCAACTACAGTGCCGACAATTATTGCACGAAATACGACGAGACTACCGGCATTTGTCCGGATGGAGATGAGTGAGTAGAATTCTTCTTATTTGGTTCCGTTGTGACGCTTTCGCGCCTTCGTGCCTCGGACTGCTTTACTGTTTTTGTTTCGCGTATTTTATTTGACGTGTAGCGTCACGTCGCCTCCTTCTGTCTATATATGTCAGAGCGACGCTGGTTGGTTATCAGGATGTAACTCTTATTTGTTTTGATTTCACGATTAGCTTTATTGTGACGTTACTGTTTATGTCGTTCGTTGTGACAGCTTTCTCGGTTACTTCATTCGCTTCTTTTTCTTCGTGTCCTGTGCTTTATCTTAGTTTTTGGTATACATGGCTTACGCATGTATTCGTCTCGCGATTAATAAAGATGGCGTGAAGAAGGATCGCGCGTCACGAGAACTTTTCTGTTTTGCCTGAGTCGCGAGTCGTTCGCGTGGCGAAAATTGCGGGAAACTGTTATAAAACGGCGCCATGGCCGCGATTACTCTGGCGCGCCAAGGGAAACTCGCCTTTCTTTGTGTCGTTGAACGTACGTTCCTCGCACGACATAACCAAAGCGTGTATAATTTTTGTGACTAATGAAATATGAACGAGCTCTGCAAAAGAAGAAGAAAAAAAATGGTCTATGACGATATCACAGAAAATAACGTAAATATTATTAGACGCTTTATCAAAAAGTTTCCTTTGTCCAGTCAATTTCGTGGAATACGTGAAAGTTCTTTGTCTATCCGATAGCGTTAATGGCTTTATACAAATGATAACATTTGACGGTCTATTTAATCCCCAGTAGACGCGTCCACTACCTCTTTTTTCTTCTTTCAAACAAAAATTGGGCCACCCGCCCATATTTATTGCGTCATGCCCAGCAATAAACGTACACATTGAATGGATCCGATTTTAGGTCATTCACGGAATTTTTCCTACGGACAAAAAGCTAATATGCTCAACATGCATCCACGTTAATCCTCTTGCCGCTCTTTCACTTAACTTTTCCAAAGCATATTGCATAACCTGTCGACGCGAATGCTCGACGATCCGTAGATATTTTCTAGTGGCTCTTCTTTATACATCCCTCTTTTTCTTTGTATTATTATTTCCCTTTCTTTTTATCGCTTCGCAGAAAGTTGACATTCACCATCCGTAAAACAAGGTCTACGCCATTGGCGGTGTTATATATCTTGAAATGGTTTCATCGTCGCGTCTTTACTTTTTGTGTTGGCACCTGTTGTTGTTCTCTTCGTCATGGAACGTACAGTTGATAATCACAGCGTGACTTAACGTTCCCTGCCCCCCTTTGGTGCAACAGTCAATTACGTCACGCCATTGCATAATGAAAATTTGCGCGGGCGATTTGAAAACTGCAGTTTCTATCAAAGATAATCTCAACGGCACACTTCGACTGAGTATGAAATCTTTTTTTTTTCATCTTTCGTGACGTGTTAAATAGGTTATTTACGTACAACATATTAATCCATCCGCGAAAGCTTGACTGTGGCGATATTTATATTTAAATAATGTAACGTGCACTCCTGCGATTACGTACGATAAGCGAGAGAGCAGCGATCGTTATCTGTTATCGCTTAAATCGTGGCTAAAAAATTGTCTTATCGCTCGTAGATTATCAATGGCGCCCAGATTTACATTTTTGTGCTTGTGTCTTTTATTTTCGCGGAAAAAAAGAATAGTGAAGTACGTGACCGAGTATCTGAGAGAGTTCTTGGTCGGCCACGATTTTCCCTCCAAAATGTACTGCGCCGCGGGCCTTCAAACAAAGGAGCCGGCTGATATTGATTTTCTCTCACTCGGTACGACGGCAACAAAGAATCGCGGGGTTTCCTTTGTTTTCGGGCGACGTGCAAATATTCGAACGATCGCCTGATTTATCGAAATCGTTCGCAACGGAT
>JARQSV010000393.1:127489-148551 GCA_030142285.1 Calameuta idolon
CGGGGTTTCCTTTGTTTTCGGGCGACGTGCAAATATTCGAACGATCGCCTGATTTATCGAAATCGTTCGCAACGGATACTTCTTATTTTTTTTTAATAGATCAACTTATGAATTTTATAGAAAAAAAATTTTTCTTCCGTTTTTTTTTATATATTTTTGGCAACAGCAAATGCCGTCGGTCACAACACAGTGGCTAATATATATATTGACCTTTATTACAGAGCTTACGTAATGTTATGACGCGAACCCAATTTCGGTATTATTTTTCGTGCGTACCGCGTATCCATGTAAAATGCGATCGACAGATGGCTCTTTGGTAGAATGCGCACAGAACGAGTTCTTTGTCCTCGATACGTTTTATCTTTCGCTGAATGAACCGAGACCTCTCGTGTCTTTCTGTCGACGTTACCGAATTCTCAGGGCGATACAAATTTTGTAGGAACATATATATGTATACACTTGGCTTCCTACATTGTACAATATTTCAGCAGTATCCGTAAATCCAAATGACTTTGTTTGAATTTAATTTAGTATTAATTCACCGTTTCGCATCGTGCACGTTTAACGTTGTTACTGTAAAGCGAGTAACGAAATTATTACAAAAATCCTAATGACCGTTACTTCGATGAAATCAGGTATTGACCGAACGTGGAGGGGAAAAAAAATGTAATTATCAATTTGATAAATAAAAATTATTCGTACGTAATGCGGACTCCATCCTCGATATAATTTTTGTAAAAATCAATTTCCCCAAAAAATGCATATTCTGTTCGAAAATTGTCAGCTCGCGTATATAGGGCAACGAATGAAAAATATTTTAAGGTGTTCTAAAATATTATCGTTATTCACCCTGCGTATAGAATTTAATATCAATATTTTCGTTACTATTTTTTTTTTTTCTAATACAATTTATTCCTCGTAACCCGCAATTGTCTTTGCATGCCTTTGTATTTATATTTCGTTGATTTCCTCGGATATTTCTACGAAAATATTTGTATCAGCCAAAAGCAATTATTTACGTTAACGGTTATCGCGCCGCGGTCGGATTGCACAAGATGCAGGAACTTACGTGGAAAGACTTGGAACACGGCATAGCTGCACGACTGCGACCAGGCATGTCTCGAGAAATGTTGCAATTAAAGTAGCGCGTTGTTGATGCATGCGTATAATTACTTAATTGTACGTGTTACAGTACTGTGTGCCGTGTCCGAGGGGAAAAAAAAAAGCTGTCCAATAGTTTTATCAATATCGAGTCAAGATCCTTGATGACGATCGTTTCTAATTTCTTTCTTGTTATTTTCAGATGTCCTTTTCTTCATCGCACTGCCGGTGATACCGAGAGACGCTACCATCTGCGTTACTACAAGACCTGCATGTGCGTACACGATACGGACACACGTGGCTTCTGCGTAAAGAACGGTCCACACTGCGCGTTCGCACATGGCAATCATGATCTTCGTCCGCCTGTTTACGACATCAAGGAGATACAGGCATTGGAGAATCCAGATTCCGATCCGAACTCCTCGTCCAATGGACCCAATATACTGGACAAGGAGCGTAATCTCATGAACGAGGATCCCAAGTGGCAGGACACCAATTACGTGCTGAGTAATTACAAAACCGAACCGTGCAAAAGACCGCCGAGACTCTGCCGTCAAGGATACGCCTGTCCTCAGTATCACAACAGCAAAGACAAAAGACGCAGTCCGCGCAAATACAAATACCGGTGATTACTTTGTTACAGCGATATACCCTTTTATTAAACTTAACGGTTATATCTGAGATAGGCCGAACGGTTGGAATCGTTTGGCTCTTTTCTCTCTGGTACGCGTTAATTTCTATGCGCCAGTTCTTTCTATTAGTTTTCACCTATTGTGTGTCAGGTTGTATGAGTTTCTTACAATAGAAAGTAGAACGTCGTTCAGGAACGCCTTCGTTCCTGACGGCCACGTTGTAACTGGCGTTAATGGATCTTTCATTAGGACGACTTTTTTTTTTCTCTTGCTTTCAGCTCCACACCCTGTCCCAATGTTAAGCACGGAGAGGAATGGGGCGAACCTGGCAACTGCGAACAGGGCGACGCCTGCACCTACTGTCACACTCGTACCGAACAACAATTTCATCCTGAGATTTACAAGTCTACCAAGTGCAATGACGTTCAGCAAGCTGGTTATTGCCCGCGCGGCGTCTTCTGCGCGTTCGCGCATGTTGACCGTGAGTGTACCCTCATCAATCGTACGTAAAACTGTCATTATATATAACTGTGAGCTTAAGAAATCACGGCATTCTCTATTGGGGACTCGTCGTATCGCCTAACGATGTCAATTCGGTCGTTGCAATTGCAAATTCAACGAGGCGAACGTACCTTGAGCTGGGGGTAGCGGATCAGATTTTTTCTTTCTTTCTATTTTTTTTTTCTTCTTCTATTTCTACCTTTATCCCTTTTTTTTCTTATTTAAGCACTAAATCAAGTCCAACCGATGAAAGTTTCTGTGGGACTTGTGACATTGCTGTTACGAATGCTTAAGTATTAGCATCGGTGAATGTTTTCTAATGGATACTAAAATTGATGCTGCATTTCTTAAGTCCGCAGTACTCCTTAACATAACTTGGCTTAAGGGTTTAGTGTCTTGGTATGAATATTAACACTTAAAAGGAGATACGATTTTAGCGAATGAAAGTTATATTAATATCTTCTCTTTGGTTTGTTATTTGTGAGAAATTTCATGTTTCGCAGATGTTAAGTGGCACTGCGTAACATTTGAAGTACATAATATTGCTTGGATACTGAACTTTTGATGGTGTGCTTAATAATAACAGAAACTAAATCCATTTTACAATCGGGATATTACTAATATTACAATGATAGTTTACTAACAATGCATCGCTAGATCAGTAAGAGTTATTTGCTTGTTGATTTTAAAAGTTTTTTGGTCGCAATCGTGCTCATCTAGCGTCAAAGACTTTCGACCTGCTTTCGTAGAATCTCTTAGGTCTCCTAAAAGTCTGTTTGTAACCGGTAAAACATAGTGAATCAAAATTGCTTTTCAAAATTGATATATATTCCGACCTTGGTATGGTGTGCTGATGGAGCAGTGTTGCCAACAGAAGAAATGAGCCTGGCGAGGGACATGGCAGTACCTATAGAATGTGGAACAAATCTGGCGGATTTACTCAGCAACGCTTTACCACCTGATAAGCGAAGCCACGAGAAGGACAAGCCACTCAGCGATAGCAGTGTAAGTCTTTAGATTATATGTGAATCATCGTTGTTAGCGCATCGTTCATGAGTCATCGAGAAAGAAAAAATTGATAACTCCCCTAATATATTCATCTCATTCATCAAAATATTCGAATTATAAAATGAAAGGAAAATTTATAGTAATGCCTCTTGTGATCAGTTGGCTACGTTGCAGAATGGGAGTGGTGAGGTGTCCGAGTCTGCAAGTACTAGCAGCATCGGAAGCAATAGTTCACACAGTAAAGCACCAGGTGCCCAGCTACATAATACAATTTCAAGCAGCACTGTTACAGCCTCTACGCAGCAGAAACTCACAAGCATACTTTACAACCCATCGTCTCTCATTCAAGTTGTGAGTTTTTGTATACGCAGGATGTCACTTAGTTGTAGACATTTAATCGAATAAACTTATTGGCTAATTTGGTCTATTCTCTTTACAGAGTGAAATTAGAAAACAAATGATGGCCATCGATAGCGATCCTTTAATGACAAAGGCTGAAAAAGCACAGAGGAAACAGAGTCTCTACATAGCTTATAATTTGAATGGCACATTAGGCAGTCACTCATTAACAAGTACAGTCTCACCGCTGTCAAGTTCATTCTATCCAAATGATACTGTGGAATCTGTAGTAGGTAAGGGAAACTATTTTTTTCTTATTCTATAACCTCTCTATCGATTTGAAAGTCACTTTTGTAAAGCTCAAGGCCTTAATCCCGATTCCATTATATTTCAGGAAGTGCATTAGACGAGTTACACTTAGACGACCCTTTAAATTTAGTAGACTCAATTCATAGGGATACCAATTCACCTATTAGCAATTCAATATCGGCCGGCCTCGCCAGCTCCGGACTCCTCGGCAGCTCAGCACCCGTCAACATACCAGGAATGACGGAGCGCTCGGTGCTTACAAATTTTTCGCCATCCACGTCGAGTCCCTTACAGCAATTACAGTCAGCCGGTTTTCTAACAGGGTCCAGATTCTCTCATCAAGATTCGATGGAATCGGTAAATGCAAATTAACCAGAATCCTTTATGACTATCGTTAATTTGTGTCACCAAAGTGCTACAATCAATCCTATTCCAGACGATGCCATTCATGAACCAAGTATCAGATCCATTCAGCAATCACATCTCTCAACTAAGTAGCTCTGCCTCAAAACTCAGCGGTTTCAACAGCAGCCTCTTTGACTTTGCCAATCAAGGAATGTCGCCGTCTCGCACTCAGCCACTTCCTGCATCTCCATTGGTCAATCCGTTCTCCATCAGTCCAAGCAACACGGGATCTCTCTCAGAGGTTACTTGCCGCATTATTTATTACATTAAACACCTAGATAACTTTGTTCAAGTGAACTGAGTCGTTCTCCTCCGCCACGATAACAATGTCCAAGTGCGTCACGTACCTTACACGATAAGTTACAGGTGCAGAGGTTGAGAGAGGAGCTGACGTCCAGTCGCGCACAACTGGCAAAGTGGGACGAGCGCATAAATCAGGCGCGCGCCGCGTGCGAAGCCTGGCAATTGGAAAGTGAAGAAGCTAGGCGCAAGGCTTCCATAGCTGAACAACAAAGAGATGAGGTACGCGCACGAAACATAATACATTTCACGTAATCGCTATCGAATGACGTTACAATCTCAAGTACGATAAATAACCCTGTGTTTGCTTTAAATTATTTTTCACAATTTTCGATTACGATCGAAGCCCCGTTTGTCGTATCGTGGATACAATGGTTCAAGTAGTACGGTACAACGTACCACAGAGCGTGGATTGCTTACAGGCACTGCTGCAAGTGAAGGCGCTAAGAGTCGAGAACGAAGCATCGAGCGGCGGTCCATATCTCCACACACTGAGAAGAACCAGCGAGTTGAGATCATTGTCGATATCTACTTTAAAATCAATACAGTCACAGCTGCGCTCGGACCTCGAAGAGATTGAAAAGGTAAAACAGCAATATTGTCACTCGGACTTGAACAGCTGGGACTTCGAGCGATGTTCCAGCCACTTTTGAGCAAAAGAACGAGCCTTCAGACAAAACAAAAAAAAAGTAACAAAAGAATTAAGAATGCCGAGACAAAAGTAATCACTTAACGACCAAAACGGATATTTAATCTGTAACAATTATTGTATCCGAAATTGTCGGCTGGTGTCGTCGTCCACGGCACTTGAAGCTGTATTATTTAAAACGTATCCTCGCTCTCGCATTCGTTGGCCATTGAGAGCGAGGAGCAGGGGAGAGAGCGAGAGAGAGAGTGTCCTAACCCATTGTCGGGACACGCTAATCAATAAAATTATACACGCGAAAACTCGGTTAAATGCTAGTGTAACAAAAGAAAAGTACCGGCCTCGTATATATAAAGAAATGAAAAAGAATATATATATATATACATATGTCAGTTGCTCACCGCTCAATTTCTCTTGATATCGAGGAAACGTTCTGGCTAGCTCGGATGTTGCCGTTTCAGGTGCTGTACAGGGAAACGGCAACAAAGTGCATGGCTTGCGAGGAACAAAATCGCACTGTTACCCTCTCACCGTGCAACCACTTCGTGGTCTGCTCGTCGTGCGCTCCGAATCAGCGCGAGTGTCCGTACTGCCAGACTCCGGTATCCTCCACGAGTTAGGATCTCCTACTTCTATTTCTTAGTATGTCCAGTCTCGTGTGAAGCTTGCAAAAAAAGACCCTACCCGACATCTGTAAAACGACCATCAGGAAGTTTCTCCTCTTGCGTCAGGAGGAGCGTTAGGTTTCTGATGTCCGATGATCCCTGGTCATGACCGTTGATCATTATTATTAGAGGAAAAAAAAAGCAAAGCAAAGCAAAGCAAAGCTAATAGAATATATCTCGGCCTTGAAAAACCCGATTATGATCGGGAATCGATGTGTCTCTCGTTTTATGTCACAACGAGCATTATTCACGTCGCTTACATATATATATATCTGTATATACGTCACACTGCTGGAATACGTAATCTTTATTGTAATCGGTTTTTTTTTTTTTTTCTAAATATATACGGGGAGCTCTGCGATCTCGGTGGCGCGCGACAAATGCGATTTTATATAACGATAATTTGTTCAACGTCGTGTCTTTATGATATTTGTTATTTAAGTTGTGCGACGTGAATGAAAATTTTTATCAATGTAATTCCGGAACTGTCTTGTATCCGTGAGAAAGAGAGGACGTGTGCTAGTCGGTACAAAAGAAAAATTGATATGACAGAAACAAAGCGAAGTATATATATATATATAATATATAAATATATTACACACACGAGACACGTATATCACGCATACGTATAGCGCTATGATAGCTTTTCGATCGATGTGCACTGAGAGTCATCGATTCGGTTCTTTTTTTTTTATATCAATGAAAAATTGTCAGATTTTGCTGCATTGTCAAATTATTGTCTATTGGATGATTTCAAGTGTACTCCGATATGGCTCATCTCCTTGGTCTTTGATTGAGGTACGAGATTAATCTTTTGCGAATAATTGGGCTTTGCGAAAGGATACCGGGGAGAGGAGAGAGAGAGGGGGGGGGGATAATTATTTATCGGAGGAGTTCAAAGTCGGAGGATTACACTTGAATTTTAAAAAGGAGCTTTAAGAGTAGAGCGATCGTTAACGTTGGGACATGCTAGGGAATAGACAAAGGCAACTTACATGTTTCCAACATTTTTTTTTTTGCAAAAGCAAGTGGAATTCTTCTTTTTCCTTTTACATTTTAAATGTTACTTCTCTTTGTCTCTTTCTCTCTCGTTACTGGTAATTCGTTCGATTGCGATTAGCTGCACTGTACACGTCGACCTCCAACCCCCCCCCGCGCGCGCCCCCACGGGTAACGCGCTGCTATTGTATTTAAGGAAAAGTACTGTTTAAATAGGATTTTTCAATTGTAATTGTATGGGACAGTGAATATTTACTATTATTATTATTAATATTATTAGTATTATGAGTATTAACTGTTTTTATATTTTGAAGTTTGAACTGTAACACGCGTGATGTCGATTTCTGATATTTATGGAGATTTTTAGGTGTCATTTGACGAGATTGCTCATTTATCAATTGCATTATAGTAGAGTAACGTTTCGCGCTGCGAATAGATCCAACGAAGTTTAGAAGAAGTCTGATTAACAAGAAAGAACAAAAAAAAAAAGAAAGAAGGAAATATGGCAATTGTAAAAAAAAAAAGAAGATTAAAGAAAAATTGTTCAGTTTCCTGAAGCAGATTGTTTTCTTCTCGTTTGTGTATTTTTTGTTTTCGTTTCTCGCGTCTCTCATTGCCTATATTATTTAACTCTATTCCGACATTCTCAACGGGGAAACACATAGAAGAATTCAAGGGAGGCGAACACACAAAGTGGACGATATATATCATATAGAAAGACGCCCTACGGCGTCGACGATAATTTATCGGTTATTGTTAGTTAAAGAAGATGAAATACAATTTTTATATCGATGCGCTTCTATTTTCATAATTGCGACTTAGATTAATATTATAATAGCACGTACATTACGTTTGATGCTTTTACGTAGGCCAAGAATACTTTTAGATATTAACTTGTAAGCGTGTATCAAATCTAGCTCTTAGTATGGTATTAAAATACTAAATTATAATTATCGTCCGTGCGAGAAAGCGTTAACGTAGAGTTAAAGGGGGACAAAAAGAGTGAGTGCGTGTGTTAGAGAGAGAGAGAGGGAGAGTGCGTGAGCGAGTGAATAAATTTTTGGTGGGCGATTCAAAGATGAGCATTTTTTTCATGTACGTTAAGCATAGCGTAATTGTAAACGATTCAACTCAGTCGTGTTGTCATTTTTACATTATATAGTCGTAAGTGCAGTCGTTAGTAGTGGATATATAGGATTTTCCAATTTAATCAAAATATAAGGGAATGATATTTATACGCTGTGTGAGAGAGAGAGAGAGAGAGAGAGAACGGGAGGAGATAGAAGGGGGAGGAAGAGAAGAATAAAATGCGTCGCGGTGCCTCTTACGACGTGTACGGTGCAGTTCGACGTGAAACGCGTGTCTGTCACGTTAATATGCATTTATCACTTAGCATTTGCCAACTTGCTCTTCCGTGAGTGCAAATTTTACGAAAAATTTTTCCAACCAAAATAATGGTAAGCGAAAGTTTCACGGCAACGCGACAAAAGGTGAAAACTTTTACAGCGACGTCAGATCGGTGTAAAAAAGAGATTTTGTTTTTGATTTTTTTAATCACTGAACGTCGCGGTTTGTTAATGTCTACGATATAGAGTGACTATAAATATTTAACGACGAGAAGTAAGAAGAAGAAGAAAAAAAAATTAAAAGATAACCATTAATATTATCTAAGGTATTAGATGACTAGGATAGATAGGAACAACATTATCAAATTTTTTCCTCGTATAGACATTGAAATGTTGAAGTAACCAATTTTAGAGACTATTATTATTTAATGTTTGCATTTTATTGCGAGATCGTTTTTCTTTCTTTCTTTTTTTTATTATCTGTAATACCCAGCACAATATGTATAGGATTATGGCTATGGATTTTTGTATCGTTGGCCATAATCCTTTTTTCTTTTTGTAACACGCGAAAATTGAACAAATAATGTTCTTGGCTCGAGTGGTAATTCAGTCTCGGGTCAAGAGAAAGCAAGAGAAGGATTACGGTATTGCGAGTCGCAAGAAAAACGAAAAATTGGGTTATCAATAGGAGACCACCCTTACTTAATTATTTAATTATTTAAAGCGTACAATCAATCGAACTTTTTTAATTTCTCCTCTAACGGCTGCCCGTATCTTTCGTTTCTCGATTACCTTAATAATTTAGTATCAAAAAGTGAGGCCAAAAAGCAAATAATGAAATGTCTTTTTTTTTTATTAGGTCAGTTTTTATTACAGATAAATATTGAAATATTATAGACGTTATATGATAGAAATACAATTATTCCTCCATGGTGTGTACGGTTCGAGTATGTGTTTTTTTATGGGTGACGACGACGACCGTCGCGATGAAATTATTTAAGTAAAAAAAAAAAAATAAAGACGAAGGAATACACGCAAGCTGCATATAACAATGAAAAGCACGTACAGACTGCGTATGCGTACAAATTTTTCTTTCTTCTTTTTTTTGTAATTACTCCTATCCACTGTCATTGCGAGAAGCGAAGAAAAAGAAAAATAAGTGAATAACTGTTATATCTTGAAATTCTATATTTTATTGAAACTTCATTTAAGATAGTAAGAAGATGAGAAAATAAAAGGAGGAGGGGGGAAAGAATGGTAAAACAACAAAGTTGCTACCCAGCGCCGACGACGTGTGCTCGTTTTTAATTTTTCATTAAAAAAAATATATATATAAAGTAAAAGAAAAAAAAGAGATAATTAACGACGACCGTCTACACACCGTTGGCCAATTTTGCAAAGTACTATTTAGGATTTAAAGAATTTAGCGCTACGATAACGTAGCTCTTTCAATTGCGTTTTATATTGACTAGTGGTGCTCTTTACAAGGATTATACGTACACGTGTATTGTTGAACAGCCGACGATTCGTACCGCGACTGAGATAACGGCGTTAAATTAGGTCGAATTCAATATTGCAGTTGACTGCTTTATTTGCGTGTGCGACCAATGCATTTAGGGATAACCTTAAGGGAGGATGATACAGCGGCTGTTTGTATGTGAGATTCAGTTGTCAGGCGGACGAGGCTGACCAGTGGAGAAAATTCACTTTCAGCGTCATCCACGTGACGACTCGTCCGTGCAAGTTAACCCTATTTTTTTTTTATTGGGCCCTCGAGGGAGAATCGACTTTTTTTTACTTTTTATTATTGCCATTACTTTTTTTTTTTTTCTCACGATTCATCCGCTAGCAATAAATATCTTTAACCGATGTCAACCAATTGACGCGTGCGCCACTTGTAAGGAGCAGCCACCGCAGGGTCTTTTAACTGAATGCGATCGCAGCGCGCTCTGTGTCACGTTACGGTAGCTTCTTCGGTACGGTGACACAAGTTTTATTGCTGCCGTTTAATTTTGATACTCGTTTAAATTGTCAATTCACAAACTCTGATTTACTTTGGCTCCGTCGCCTGTCGGGGGGTCCTTTTACGAGAGCGACCCTCTGACGTATGACGGTTCTTTGTTCGCGCGAGCCAGTCGGCGCCGTTCGATTGGCCTGCCTGAGAAAAGATTTTAAGATGAGGGAGATAGACGAAAAAAAAAAAACAATGAAAAATAAAGAATTGGATTAAGATAATTAATTGCACAATTGTTTTTACGTGACTTCGACAGAATATCAAGAGGGTGCCGTTAAGATCGTGTTGAGTCAAAAGACAATTGCGAAGGTATTCCTGGACGATGTAAACATGTAACATTACGATATATTATAAAACAATTATAATATATATATATATATACATACATATATGTATATGTATACAGAAATATATATGTATATGTAAATATTATTTTATTTGTAACGATAATATTTACGAATATTATGATGATAATGCGAATAATAATAATTATGAAATTAAATTATCGTGAAAGCAACAAATTTAGCTACAAATAGGGTAATAGAAGAGTAACAAAGTGAATGATTAGGTAATATTGTCTACTAAAGAAAAAAAAAAAAAAGCATACAGTTAAATATTTATATAACACTGTCAACGTTGTTGGTTTCGGCGATCCTTTCGAATTCGTCGTTCGAATCGAAACGTGTTGCATCCCCTTTGTATTATTCATGTATCCACGGCAATCTGCAATTCCTCCGTGATGCGCTGCGCGCGCACGAATCGAACGCGAAATGAAGCTTTGCGATTAAATTTCGTCAGTCGCCAAGTGTCGATTTGCATTTTTCACGTGAACCAGGTGAAAGTTGCGTGTAAGTCGAGAAACGCATGTGAAATCTAAAGATTGAAAATTTTTGTGACGACATGAAAAAATAGAAAATAAAAAATTTTCTTGCTCCGAGAAAATAGAAATTTCTCGAATCGACCTGCCGATCGCCGACGACCCAACGTTCGGAAGCGGCGCGTAACTTGTATCGCTGTCGAATTGTCTTTTGTCGAGCGAAAAGAAAAAGTTAACGAAAAAAAAAAAAAGAAATTCGTCTCGAACGCACAATTGCAAACCAACAATAAGGCAGGCTAAATTGACCGACACACACATACTATATATATATATATTTTTGACAAGTTACAATAACGCAAATACAAAACGTTAAAATGCCTCCGTTTGTGCAAATGATTCTTGTCCCATTGTTTATTCTTCTTTTTTTTTTCGTTCTTCATTTTTTCACTTACGTTTCACGTCCTCAAAATTTCGTTAACTCATCCGTTCCTTCTTGATCTTCGATTGGCTGTCGTTTGTGTCTTCCTTGTCACAGGCAATGTTTCTTTGGGGGTTTTTTTTTTGTAATTTTTTCACCTCTTTTTTTTTTGTTCCTGCGTATAGTGGCTCGAATGATTTGCACAGGTGAGAAAACCTACACATAATCACTAGGCTATACTGTACAATAGTATAATTACGTAAAGGAAGCCAGTAATGTGTAATATTCGAATGAAACGATAAACAAGAAACGCGTACAGTAGAGAAACGTTGCTGATTTATGTAATTCGTAATTTGGATATACTTGCTGCGGAATTAATCTGTATCGTTGTTTTATGTCGCTCCTGGTGTCGAAATTCTTTATTATCATCATTGCTGTTGTTGTTGGCGTATTGTCGCCACGTGCATTCGTTGGGATACGAAATACGTATCGCCATAGTTTCGTATTGCGACGTAACGAGACGTTTACGTTGATCGTTGAGATATTTTTGAAAATTCAGATTCAGCATTCACTGACCAGAAGATTTTGATCGAACGAGGGAGGTCGCTATTCTGGAAAATCTTACGCGTCATCGAGTGGTCGTTTTTTTTTTTTGTAGCGACGGGCTTATGCCAATGTAACCTAACCTAACCTCACTCCGGAGGGTGAACACACTGTATATCCGAAGGTCAAACTCGAAAGCTTTCACGATGAGATTTATTATTCGTTGACAAAAAATCTGTGTACTTACGGAATTTTGAAAATATCGTCGGATACTTTCGGCTTTTTCTTTTCTGGAATCGCGTTTCCCTCGCCAAGAGACACGTCTCCATCGCCAAAATGTTCAGTCTCGAATATGCTTGATATTACGGAGACAGAATGTATACGTGATATTATTTTTTTTTTTTTTCCCCCAGGCACTTTGAGCGACACCCAAAGAAAGGAAAGAAAGGAAAAAAAAGAGAAAACGACTTGAAGACGCGAGCGACGCAATCTCTGTAGCTTTCTTTTCTCTCTTTTGCCTCTTGTCGAAAAAGCTATTTCTCCAAATGTATAATAATAATAATAATAACAATAACAATAACAATAACAATATCTGTCGACGCGACGCCAGGCGACAGCGAATCTCGTATCGCCCGTTTCGTCGCGCGACGCACAAACGTCCTGACGACAGATGATACAAAGAGAGAATAATAATAATACGAGTAACAATAACAGAACGCAAAACAAAAAATGTAACCGAAAAACGACCAAGCGAAGAAAGAGAAAGAGGAATAAATGAGAAGAGATGAGAAAAATTATGAAACTAGGAGAGACGTGTGACGTTCACGTCAGAGACAATTATGTCGTATTTTGTAAAACGGATCTTTTGCTTTTATGAGAATGTAATAAAAAAAAATTGCGTTTTTTGCGATCAACACTTAGCGCCGATGGAACGTGAAATGTTTTTAATTTCCAAAGACAATTTGACATCATGGAAGTAATAACGGAATGAAAAAAATATAAAGAAAAAAAAAAGTAAAAGATAGCACCTGAAACAATAAATGAATTCTTCATAGCAGTACAAGGTCTCTTTGTAAAATGCCATCTATAATTGATAAAGCGTTTAGAAGATCTTTTTGGTTGAAATTATATATATATATATATAACTCTGTCTCTCGTGGTCACCATAAATGAAATTATTCTCTCCGATATTATCAAGTGTACCGTGTGTCTGTAAGAAAAGAAATTCCAGTATAGACGAACGTAAGACGAGTCCAATAAACACACAAAGAAATGAGCTTCTCAGCGTAGGCCGTAACGTATTTATAATCGAGAAAGAAATGAATATTGTTGTGCGCGTTTAGCTTGTCTCTCTCTCTTTCGTGTATACCGAAATCCGTGCTCGCGCATGCGCGATGCGCGCGCACCCTCTCGTGGCCGTTGAAACGTTTGACTATTTTTGCAATATTACGAAAAAGAAAAAAGAAAGAAAAAAAACAGAAAACCGTCTTCCGGTACAATAAACAACGGCGCTACGTCCGTTTATTTAGCCCAGAGTGAAAAAAAAAAACTGTCTAGTGAGAGAAATAGTTGACGTCGGTCGGGTTCTCGATAAAAAAAAAAATGCGTAATTCAAAGCGGCGGCGTCGTTGGGAGGAGTGATCGAGCGGACGGAGAGTAAAGGCAAAACGTAATAAATTAAGAGAGATAGGTGGGAAGATGAATTACAATGGCGAGCGAAGTGAGGATACGGGAAGGACAAATGTATGGAGAAATCGTACGGTGAATCCCTAACCTCAATATTTCTCCGTATGTCGCGCAGTCTTGCGAGAAGGGAAATAGAGGAAAGGAAATGTTTCGAAATAACCTCAACTGTCATTCTAACACAATTTTTAACGCGTACATGCGCGAAAGTCACCTGTCATTGTCCGGTATGAAGATTCGGTAGGTTTATACAAAGTCACGATACCTTAGCTTGTGGCGTTGATTTAAACGAGAAATAACAAAAGCAATGCGTTACTACGAATATTTTACGACGATCGTTCAACCTTTGTTGTGCGAGCAAAGGCGGATGAGCTTTTAAACGTACATTTTCACTCGGCAGGTCCAATGCCTCTCGTTTTGTGTTTTCCTCTTCGTTATCTCGACTTTGTTTACCTTTTTTTTTGTCCACTTCTCCTGCCGCCGCATAGCTTGTGACGTCGTTGAGAATTCTTAGAAGGTTTTAGCAGTTGTATTAAATTCTGCTCGTACAACACTGTTACGGACTGCGCACAGGGTGGCTATATTATGTTGTACGACTGCGCTTCACTTTTGTACAAGGGAACGAACACGCCGTATTTCTTTCGTTTTTTTCTTCTACGTCAAAGTAAGCGAGTGCTTCTCTTCTGATTCAAGAGGGTCTCTTTTCGGGGAGCATCCATCTTTCTCTGTTCCCGGAGCAGCGTTGCTTCTACGCGTTCTGCGTGTAGTTTGGGCGTATTGGCTTTTTGTAAGAAATATGGGAAAGGGAAAGAAAAAAAAAATTTTTCAAAAGTTTATTGCATTAAGTAATGAATTTTCACTCGAGAAAGACTGACGGATGTCTGTGGAATATATATATGTGTGTATATATATATATATATTATGACGTATTACAATAAACCGTGACCAATATTTCTCGCAGTTAAAAAAAATTTTACCCTAAAGTCTCATCTCGACGCTTTCAAAGGGCACAATATTATATTCATCCCTCTTTGATCCAACTCGTGTAAATTCACCCTCTTAGCCACCCTGTCGACGGGTACAATAATTTTAACGAGATACACCCTACTTCTAATTGATAGTAATGATAAGAGTCGGTAACAAATTCTTAGAATTTCAAAGTGGTCTGTCGTTCTGGTTGTGGTTACTTCTACGTGTGCATTTTTGTAATAAAACTTAATCAACTCTTGACTCTCATATCAGCAAACCATTTTGGTATGAAATTTGGAGGTTTTGTACGTTTGTAAATTCCTCGAGGCGAATAACGACTGTTTCTATATTGCGTAACAATACTTTAATGCTCTGTGCGGATAGGATCGATTGTTTATCAGATTTATATATATGTATATATGCGTATATGTAATACATTATACATATATGTGTATAATATGTTCGTAGAAAATCGAATTGCTTATTACTAAATATTTGGCAAAAAGAAAATCCAACGGCACGATGTTTCTACTTGTTGTGTAGAAAACAAAAAAATTTTTTTTTTTCATCGATATAGAACTTTCTCGACGAAGAAAGCGTTTTTATTCTCGTGCCGATACGTTCGATGATCTCGATTGATTAGTCGATCGACGATTTCGCATTGTAGGCGCTATCTCCTTTTTTATATCCCTATTTATTGTTCAATGTTTAATAGGTTCCCATTCGGTCCTGCACGATCCGACCGTCGGCAAAGCCATACGTGTTTCTTGACTGAAAAAGAGAACAAAGGGATTATATGAGATTTGTATGAAAACGAAAAAAAAAACTGGATTTTTTTTTTCTAAAGGGGTAAAAAATTAACGTGGGTATTTTTTATTTTTAATTCAGTGCGTACGTCATTCGAATGGGAGCCTGATACACAATTGCAAGTCTATTTAGCTGTAAGACGCGAAATTGCGCGTACGCAAAGAAAGAAAGAAAAAAAAAACATTTTTAATGTCTAGTGTGAAAGTATTTGCGAATTCCAAAAATTGGGCGCGTGCGTTTTAATTTTAATTTTTTTTTTTTTTTTTTTTCAAAAAAGAGAATCGTATCGCGACAATGTTCATTGTCGCGATGGACTTTGATAAATTTTTCTTAAATATTTATAATGTCCTCGATCTCTCTCCTTTTCGCGTTGATTTTCTTCCCTCGGACATCGAATCGTCAGCTGTTGTTGTTATTTTCGTTTTGGGCTCACAATAACGAAATAAGTATTATCGAGTGACATTGGCGTCGCTTTTTCGTATTAAGTGTCTTGTTTGCAGTGAAACCAAGTGGAGACGTGAGATATTGAAAATTTGTTTCTGTTTTTTGTTTCTTCGTCAGGCGTTAGAGAGAGAGGGAGAGACGTCGTGGATATAAAGTGGCGGATGCTCGCTAAAGAAAACGGAGAATTAATAAGGCTCCTCAGGGGCGCGACGATGGGCGAGTTCACATTGAGTTTCTTTATCGAGTGATTGAAAGCGACCGTAACAAATTCTAATGAATGCCAGTACAAATTGAATGACAAATGGTGGTACAATGGTGGGTCATTGATGGGACGGTAAGAGGGGCGCTAACTAAGGACGTAAACAATGAAAATAAAGGTTACCACCGAAGGAAGGGTGGTGGGATGCAAAAAGTGGGGCGAAAAAATAAGTGAGAGAAAATAGGGCGACAAATGAGAAAGAAGAAAAACAAAATATTCGCAACTCGTATTTTTGGCAATACACAATTAAGTGGGCGTTAAAGAGAGAATTAAGAAGAAATAAAAGAGATGAAAAGTAACGAAGGACAATGACGAGGAAAAATAATACTGAAATAGTATAGTAGCTGTTTGTAGCCGATAAATAAATTTGGTTTTAATATTTTTTTGATGACTGAAAATTTATATAATAATAACGATAATAATTATATATACGACGTACGTAATACAATTCGTAGAACGAATTTTTTCATTATTGCTTCTTATGCTGTCACTAGGTAGTGTGTATTATACAAGGTAAAGAGAATGGATATTGTAAATCGATAATAAATTGAAAATAATTGTGCGAATTTGAAAATGGAGCAGAGGCGAACGAAAAAATTGAAACGCGTAATTGAATAATATAATAATACGATTTTCGCTGTAGTCGAGTGTGGTTGTTTGAAATTTCATGAATTTTTTTCTATTGCCACGACATCTTTGTCCATCCCGTTGGAAGTTGACATGATGTACGCGATTATACCTAAAAGTCACTGCAACGATGGAATTAGAAGGCACGAAAGGCTCAATGGAGGCTGACAGGCAACATCATTCTCATGGCAGATGCAGCGTTCTGTACGGCTTTGTTCTTTTTATTGTCTTTACTTTCTCGCTCGTGTAGATAGGATTTTTGAAAATCATACGAATATCCCTCGGTTGTTACTCGCGACATTTATAACCTTGAATTTCGAGCTTCTTCGTGAATTGTCGCTCATCTGCTCGACGACAATCGGTATATTTTGCGACAGCACATCAGCTGCCTTCAGAAGTTTTGCCATCAACGACAACGCACCTGCTGTTACGATGGTTATCAAAAACGCTAACGATTAAGCATATTGAATGTATCTATTATGAACATCTACTTTGTACTAATTTAAACATAAAATAAAGAGTGATCAAACGTGACGTTTTTCTTTGGCATATTACGTCCTGGAATTATAAACGATATTTAATTCGTGCTTTATAATTGTTTCACGATTTAAGCGACAAGTAAAGATATACCTACTACTTGGATGAAAAGTATTGTACATAGGTGTTATAAGGAAATATAATAAATGACATTACAAATCTTACATATTATTTCTCTGTGTTGCTGTAATGTGGAATTCGTGGCATCTATTGTTGTTGGGATTTCTCCTTTATCGTTTAATAGGTTTGTTGGAGTTTCTCACTGGCTTTACAGACGCTTATCACGAAGCTTTTAGAAGTATTGAATTTCTCATTGCTGATCCTATTAAAGGGCTACATGGGTGCGTACGTGCTCGATCACACGATGTATTTCGTATAAATGAATTTATCGGCGCATGCGCACGAGAGATCGTTGCAGTTGAGCCACTGTGGGAGTGTAAGGACGTTAACGATGTTACAAATATTTATTTAAGACATCATGGCTGCTAATTTTATCTCGAAAAAATCATGAATGTAATGAGTCAACTGTCACGATTATTTATTTTTAACTTTGCACTGACTCGCATAGTGGTGGGCTAAGAAGTACTGTGTTTCCAGTAGATGGCAATTACGTCCATCGCTGACAGCCAATCAAACGGCGTTTTATAAATGTGTCAACCAATCGCAGCCCTCGTAGGAACGCTATTTCCTCCCGCGTAGACTCGTATTTGCCATCTCGATCTAACAAGAAACCGCATTTCCGATGAAACGTTGACATCACGCATCAGTTGGAAATCGTCAGTCGCAGTATCTTGTGTGCACGCAAAGCATTTCCTTAAAGAGAAGTGATTAGGTATGTATTTTCATCGAATTTCATGCAATAAATATGTGTATATCGTGCGCGGAATTACGGGAAACAGTTTGAGCATATTGAGAGACGGTTTATTACGATATTTAAGAAAAATTATTCAAGTCTTGTATGTGGCGTCTCTTTACGCGTTGAAAATAGCATGTACACTGTCCGCCATTTTAGTTATTGTATTTGCTTTTGGAGGGAAATCGGCTCTTGTGCTCAATTTAACATTTTTACGCCGAAACTGCACGTGCGAACTGTTCGAGATCGATTATTAGGTGTAAATTATAGGTGCACGTTGCTATATACGAGTTGGGGAAAGCGAATTCACTGGTATTCGTAATTTACAGCTAATAATCGGGTGCGTTTGATCAAAATTTGTTTACTTTCTGAATGTTTTCATTTAAGTAATATTTTATACTTGATGTAAGGACTCTTAGTTAATACGATTAAATTCTCAATACTTCTAATACGAATAGAGTATTTCGCGCGGCTATTAGATTAATATAAAGATAAGATTAATCAATTATATATTTTTTTTCATTTCTGGTATGTTTTTTTTTTAGAAATGGCACGTACTAAGCAGACCGCTCGTAAATCCACTGGAGGAAAAGCTCCTCGCAAACAGTTGGCTACCAAGGCAGCTCGTAAGAGTGCACCTTCCACTGGAGGAGTTAAGAAGCCTCACCGTTACAGGTACGAATAAAGTTTTTTCTTGTTCAGTGAAATATATTCTTCTATGAGTGGAATTGAATTACTTGTAATTTCGTAATTATATGAATTCTTTTTTTTTTCACATTGCAGGCCTGGTACTGTAGCTCTTCGTGAAATCAGAAGATATCAGAAGTCTACGGAGTTGCTGATCAGGAAGTTGCCGTTCCAACGTCTGGTTCGTGAAATTGCTCAAGATTTCAAGACCGATCTACGTTTCCAGAGCGCTGCTATTGGTGCTCTTCAGGAAGCTTCCGAAGCTTACTTGGTTGGCCTCTTTGAAGATACTAATCTCTGCGCTATTCATGCAAAGCGTGTAACTATTATGCCCAAGGATATCCAGTTGGCTCGACGAATTCGTGGTGAACGCGCTTAAAGTGGAATAATAAATGCGCGACATAACGAATCTTTTCATTCCATCTTGTTCTCGTATTTTCTTAAGCCATCGTTTTGGACGATTAACAGCATTTCAGTTGTTCCCATTAAGATTTACTATAGTTGTCACTGCCAAGCCTTTTAACCAAGCACATTCAGTAAGCACGAGACATTAATACAAGATGAAACGTTATAGTAATATCGCGATGCAAGAACCGTCATTATTATAATGCATTTTGGCTCTTTGTCAAGACCTCTGAGTGAACTCGAAGGATTAACATTTGAGATGTAATGACATGAGTACGGTATATTGCTCTTACATTGTGATATATCATCTCCATTGGCATCAAAGAATCGTTTTAGAACAAACTAACAAACGTCATCATGGTTATTGGTTCGAAAATGATTCTTTTGTACAAAGAGAGTATACTTAAATATTATATGTATCTGTAGAACTTAGATAACTAGCATAAGATGGAGTTTAATCGTATATCCTACCCTGTAGTATCATCGATCACGAAGATTTACCTTATTTTCTTATGTTAGCAGCTACTAGATTTTATTTCCATACTTTCACACTTGCGAGTGTATCTTTCAGACCTTGATATCTAAGCTAGCCAAAAAATAATCAACTTCGATTCGATGACAAATAGCACCACTTTATTAGAGCACAAGCATGGATCTCGATATCGTTTTGTTTGTTTTTACTTAGTAATTGGCTTTACTCTTAAGAAATATTACAGATTTCATCTCTATCGAAACATGTTTTTCAAGATGATTTCTTTAACATTTCAAACTTTGCTTCGTGTGCTTATTAAGTACGGAAAATTCTTTATTTTATATCTATAAACATTCATTAGCTCAAACATATTTAATTAACGGTTCATCGATTTATAAAACGCATAAATTTATTTGGCGACTCTCCTTGTTTGAATTGTGTAATGTATTTAGAGTAACTTTCAATACATAAACATTAATATTAAAAGTAAGAAATGAAATATTTTTATTTTATTTTACAAAGAAGACTCCAATCCCAAATCCTTTAAAATGTTTATATGCGATATCCAGTGTATAACATGTTACTTTGTTAAGTGACTAAAAAGAGAATCCTATTAATGTATATTGATATAATAATTTATTAAAACTCTTGGGTTTAATGAATGTTGAACATGAATATTTATTATATATCTGCCGGTACGATTTTTCTTATATCATAAGAAAAATATATTTCCAGTTCTAAAATTGCTTAACTGATTCACGATTTATTTTCTCACAAATGTTGATTATGAATCGCGTATTTCGAAAAATGGTGCTATGAGTGGCAAAAATCAATATTATTGTAGCTCGAATTTTGGTTCCCCATAAGTAGTGTCCGTTGCTGCCACTCGTAGCGCAAATGTTCCAAATTAGACGATGGGTAATTAACTAAATGATAGCGCGTCCCGTACAATAATGAAACTGTGTGTGTAGAAGAGGAAGAAATCGGGAATCACGGCGACAGAGATGAGCAGGGAGATGCATAACGCTACGATTTTAGGCGATGCAATAAACATGACGCTAAGTTCAGGAATAGAATTTCGTGATCATCGCCTCCGTCGATAAGGCATGTTCCGTCGTGGCCGAGCTGAACGTGATCATGAACGTGTAGCTTGGCGGGCAGAGGTTCTCTGCAACATATCGCTGGTTCCCAGAGCAACGCTTAGAACCCTCCATAAGGGCATAAAGCCAGAAAGGAATAAGAAGAAGAAGGAAGAGAGAAAAAGAATTAAAAAATT
>JARQSV010000393.1:148651-162507 GCA_030142285.1 Calameuta idolon
CTTCTATAGTTTCCTAATTCCATACTTCTTTACTTTCTCATTTCTTTCTCTCACTCTTTATTGCTTAATTTATTCTTTCTCCTGTTTTTTTCTTCTCTGACTTCCTAAATTCTTTCCTTCTATCCACCTTCTTTGTTCACTCTATTCCCCGTCGCTCTCTATTGTAGTCAGTTTGAGTATACATATACGTAGTAACCACTAACCATTATACGTAGTAACATTTTATTCGTATCAATTGATTACAATTTATTTACATCTTCTATCGAATTAATTAAACGCAATAAATTAAAATCAAAGACATATCATTCGATTACAAAAATGTTTCGTTTCTCTGGATAATTCGTTACGGATAGCTGCAATGCATTATAAAGTTGACGAAACGACTGTTTCTTCTCAACAATACAGAATACAATATTTTCCAAATGTTGATGAACTCTATACAAAGTCATACATAGCTTAAATAGACTTGCTTTCGTTTGCACAATCAAGCTCAAAAACAACAACGAAATTAACAAACGCATAAAGCACTCGAGTCGTTAACATTTAAAACTTGTCCGTCACCAGAATACTTGATCCCAGTAGATCTTTACTCTCGTACCATATACTGCTTAGTAAAAGAAATTAAATACACAAGTATGAATTATTGATTAACTATCAATCGAACGTTCCTGGTCAATAATTAATTAATAATAGCAATACGTGATCTTTACACTTGCACGAATACACTTAATAATAAAAACTACTTAAATATACTCATAGATATAATACTCAGGATATTGCACACGGTTTGTCATTGAATTGTGTTAATCGCAAGGTACGAAATTGTTTAAATATTACGTTAGGACATTTAATACACATTGACTGATCCTTCTTGAGTCAATCAAACATATAATTCAGATCTTAATAGAGCCCGGATATGACGTCAGTGACTTTACCACCATGTTTCCCACCGTATCCGGAAGTTCTAATATCGTTCTCTCTGGGAATATTATTTCCAGAATATTTTCCAGCATTGAACCTGCTTTTGCTCCAGCCAAAGGCATCGTAAGGACGTCCACAAGGTAGAAAGATACCAGTTTCTGCTGATCTTGTAGAAAATTTATTAGCAGATTTCTCATATCGTAACGGTTCCTGTCTGGAGCCATTTCTCTGAATGATCATAGCGGGTTCCATTTTTTTATTGCCATCAATGTCTTCGTGATTCCAACGATGATGTCTCTCCTCCCCATAAAGTTCGTCGCTCTTGATCTGTCCGTAAAGTTGGTTATTATTTAATTCCCTCGAAGACCTTTCTCGTCCGGTTCTCTTCCTGTCTTTGGCTAAGCGTCGATTCAGTTCCCAATGCTGTTTCTCTTCGGTGATGACAATGTCGACCATGGAGTCCAAACCCTCGTCGATCCGGTCTAATGATTTGGTCAATAAACTAGGTGACTTCGATGAATCCGATTTGAGTCTTCTACCCACAAGAGGTTCCAGATCGAAATCTGTTACGTAAAAGAGTCCGCTGTCGCTGCCACCACGAGATGAACCATGATCTTTTCTCGTAGCTGCGTGAGAAACGTGATGCAGCGATTCGGATCTGCGAATCCTGGACCTGGAGCCTTCGCTCCAGGATTGCTGAGGTTGATCAATCTTACTGATATTGTCTGTACTGCCAAGTCTTGCGAAACTGTGAAGACTGGCGTTGTCAAAGGACGTGAGACTTTCGAACTTTCGTATGCGACCTTCGACTCTACTTCCGGTACGCTTTAAGGAGGGACTCGACGCTTCCGAGTCCAGGAAGTCTTGACTCGCGGCTCTACGTAATAATTTACGTTTCTCAACTTCGCTTCTGTATTTTGTGTTGTGTCTCGGAACTTCACCGGATGAACCATAATCTTTGTTGTATCTCGATTCCATTTGTCTGAATATTATCTGATCGAATTTACTTTTGGACGACACGTCGTAGTTTCTTATAGTCTTTTTCTCCCGTCGCACATTCTCCATGTCGTGAATATTATCGAAGCTTTTAGTAAATTTATTATTCTTAAGGCGATTCTCAATGTTTCTGTTGGGTCTTTCGTTGACTATCGTAGTTTCGCGGATATCAGTCTCCCGATCCTTGCCGGAAGTGTACTTCAGTCTTGACGCACTCAGCAAGGAGTCACTTCCATCTCCCAACGTTTCCTCCTCGACCTCCTCGTCGTGAGAATTATAAATTTCCTCCTCTTCGACGTCCACGAAACTGGAATCTCTTGCGGCTAAAATGGCAGAGAGACAAGGCGGAGTTCTTCTTGGTGGTTGCGGATGTAAAATCGCCGGTACAATGGCATCCTCGACTTCCGGTCCTTTGACAAGGATCTTCACGCTCCCTTCGGCGGAGGAGCATTCCTTGTCGGTAGCCCCGAAATAGGTTATAGGATTTTCTCTACAATTTTGGCCGGCACTGGAACTGGTGACCTTCGAATCTTCGTCCTTGAACCTAGAGGAACTTTTAGAATCTATCTCATCGTAGAGGAACGTCTTCGCCTGGGAGTTCAAGGATAATTTAGAACCGGATGTGAAAAGCGGAGAACGTTTGTTCTCGCCAGAATTAACGGTATCTGCAGAATTTCTAGCAAGGGCATTTTGATCCTCAAATTCTTCCTCAGCATCCTTCACGATGATCCTGAGTTCCTCAATGACGTCGTCTATGGTGGTCTCTTGATCATTATCCACCATAGACACCTTGACATGACCCTGACCATGTTTTAGATCCTCAGGACTGCTGGAACGCTCGGAAGAACTAATGCCTTCGTCTTCAGCATTGGACGACACCTTTTGTGCCTTCTGTGAATTCTTCATCTTCTCCATATCCTCCAAATTGTAATTTCGTACATTCTCGAGCTGCTGCTTCTGCAATTGGCTCTGCAATGCCGAAATCTTCTTGCTCAGTACGCGACAAGTCTCCTCGGCCCGGGCGGCCCGTTTTTGTAGAGCCTCGACGTCCACGCAATTATGCGTCCACCTTTGGACTTCCTTGTGCAATAAATCTGTCAATGTGTCCTCTTCGCCTCCATCAATTTCCGTCAGCCACTCTTGGAGCGCTTTTGGCTCAAGGCCAGCTTCGCACGCCTCAGCCTATTGGATATTTAAATAAAAATCAATCAATCGTACATTGACAGATTCATACGTGTAAAAACCAAGAACGATACTTAAATAGAACAAAAAAAATATTATTTACCTGAATATAAAGCCTAGCCTGGGCTCTTGGCGCAGACTTTAGAAAAGCATTCAAAAATGAGATCCCAGCTACTCTCAGAGCAATGGCAGCTCTTGGTGCCAAAAGTGCACCAGCTAAAAATCTGAACCTTCCACCTTCCCCGTATCTAAGTCTAAGGGTAGAAACAGCTTCGGAAACGGCAGCATGACCACCAGAAGTTTGACAGACCTTCGTTAGAAGCTAAAACAAATATTGTAAATTAAACCAACGTACTGCGTGTTAAAATATTTGGACGGACGCCTTGAACAAGCGGTGTCCTTCACTTTGAAAAGTTTTCACACGTATCTCGAGAGTTCTTTAGACGGATAAAAAAAAAGTAGTCAGAGTACAAACGCATTTGCATATAGCTACAAGTTCATTGACACTTGAATCTACGATGGGGCATCCAGCATTACAGCTGATCTTAGACATTGATAAACAGGAGAAAGGACAAAAATGATTCCACGTGGACGAGCCGACGGTAAATGTATTTATAATAAACGCAAGACCAAGTGACTAAAATTCATATAGCCAGAACGACAGCGACAAGGACAAGGGAGGAAACTGGTTTCTGGCTGACGAGTCTTCAGGAGTAACGGAGTCCAAGGTAGAAGAATTCAGTGTCCCAGCAGCAAAACACGAGTGAAGTCTCTAGGGATCTATGAGATCCATTTTGGCAGGATCCAAGGTGAAAAAATTACCAGGTTTCATTAAGCGATCGATCAGCGCTATGGCTTTAAACCGGATAGTAAAAAAAAAAACTAGAGTTGATGACTCGAAGCATAAAAAAGAAGTCATCATCGAAAGCAGAACGCTCGAAGTAAATAAATTCAGCACCTGCAGGGCAAGAACACGTGATCTGTTCAAACTGCTAGTGAGGCAGACAGCCAGTGCCAAGAGACCAGGTTGAGCCTGGACCAAAAGTCTCGCAGCATCCGTACAACGTTCTCCACAAGCGGCAAGACATT
The DNA here is from genome assembly GCA_030142285.1 of Calameuta idolon. NCBI lineage: Eukaryota > Metazoa > Arthropoda > Insecta > Hymenoptera > Cephidae > Calameuta > Calameuta idolon. The sequence goes on from JARQSV010000393.1 coordinate 152,840, forward strand.
CCACGCAACCAAGTTCATCCAGAGCTGCTCTTCGGGTTCCAATTCTAGGACCGTGCTGACCCGACGGTGGTGAACTTTGTGCCAGCTGAACGCCCCTCAAGGTCTCCAGTAGCAGAGTGATGCCATCTGCTGGCGGAGAAGCGAATTCTTGTACAAAACTGTAAAAAAAAGAAATTAAACAAATTTTTATTATTTTTTTTTCCCCCCCACCAAATAAATATTTTCTCTTTTAACCTGCTACTTAATAATTCGCATAATACACACACGCTTAATACATTAAGAATGATCTTGCACGAGTGCTGGGTCAGCTCACTAGACCCATAAATTCTAATTAAGCCGTGCCAGAAACGGAACTGTACACTATGAAGTCTCCTCCTGAATCATCTATCCAGGTACATAACCTATAAGTCTGTCCCGGAAAGACAAAGATACCAGTTATGAATTTACGATGCTCATTTACCGTACACACTGGCACCGTATGATCATGAAAATAGCATAACCTTTTCTTTGTACTTTGTCAAGCTTATATCGAGCAAGGAGTAACGGTATAAAAGTAAAAACCGGCTCGGAGAGTCTTTTAACAATGATAGAAAGGATATTTAAGAATAACCTATATCTACGTGTCTGTCGTAGGAATTTCAATTGTTTCTCGTGTCCCTGATGCATTTACTTGGTTTCTCTTATTTATCGTTTGCGAAAACGAAAATCCACTCTGCAACAGACGTTGGTGTATCCTCGGTGCTCGGTACACGTTGTCTCCCCCTCAATAAAATATACGGCGTACAGAAACAGGCACGGAGCAATTTAAGTATAAGTTTTCGTACGTCCGAATAAACGTCGCCGTTTATGGCACGTGGGATACGGGATTGCGCAACGTGCCCGTTACACGAAAATACCGGTCGGACAAAGAATCTATAAATCAACGACTGTCGCAGAAGCAGCGGAGGCCACGGCTTGTCTTTTTTTTTCGACTGGACAAGAAACGAAGGGATTTTTCTTCGGTACTGCCAATTACACGTCGCATTCGCTTGACATATATTTTCACGTGAATCGGACAATGGCTTCATTAGTTCGGCCATATTGAGCGGCCACGCTGTGTGATTTACAATTTTTTAGTCATTCAAAAAAACCGTAGACTGTACGTATAGCTATGGATAAGATCAAAGCATCGATACGCTGACAATTTTTTTTTAATTGCGTCCTTCGAAAATATTTCTAATGACAAAATCATCAAGCATAAGTATCAACGGGTGCACGCGGTAATTTAGAAGTCATTAAAGATGAATTCGCGTCAATTTACGAAATTCAAAATTCCCGCCATACGAATTTAACGAAAATTCAAATTAACGACTCGAGTCAGTATAAAAGGGCGAAATAAAAAATTATATCGTCATTGACAAATATTTTAAGCGATATCTACTATACTCACGCAGTTTTATTTCAATGACGAAACGATCGTGACGATCATTAAATATTATCGTCTCTAGAGATCATTTCACTTCGGATCACAAACACGATCGCAAGGTACATACAAGCCTCTGGGCTAATATACGATCCAAGCTGATCAATGACTTTGCTACTATGTGACTAGATCTTGACGAGTCAATATCTGAATAGACCTGATGATGCAATATATGTACAACGAATACCCACAATAGAAAAAAAATCATAAAGAATACACATAAAAATAATTTTAATGATAAACCTTTAAAACTCAGCACCGTTGATTCGTCGTTAATCAAAAGAATCGTCCAAGAAATGTATGCACGATTAAAATGACTTCACGCCTCCTGACTCATATTTCGAGATGCATGAGAATTCCTCTACGTCTTCGGGACAATAGGTGCATTACGTTACGAATTCTATTATGCATACTACCACAATGCGTTACGTTGTTTACATGAGAATAATACGTATCTTGAAATTTACGCGATGAATACCAAAGGCACGGGTCTTTGTCCTGAGATTGGACACGCCTTAAAAACTGACTTACCTATAGTCATACGCAAAAAAAAATCCTAAAGGGCTGACGATACTATCGTACGTGAATAACGTATACACTAGGGAATTTGCAGCGTAGAAAATGCAAGAGTCGCACAGGCAGAATCTTTATGAAAGGAATGCAGATGGGGAATTTAACGAATTCCATAAGCCATTAAAGTCTGAATTATTACGATCGGCCATCTTGTACACGACGAGTGCGCATGCGTCGAATGTATTTACGAATATTTTACACAGGAAGAATTCGAGATACGTAAAGTCATTAATACTAGTGATAACGGAGTACAAGAAGGCGACAATGTGGCAGTTACGCGGACCGGAAGTCGGAGCTATCTTGAGTTCAGTGGCCGGTAGTTCAGTGTATTAAAAAAAATCAAGATGGCGCGCGTCTACTGTCACCTCGCACTTATTGACTGTAGCTATAATTGTTAGACAACTTTTTTATACGATCCAAATTGACATTCCGTAGACACGTAATTGAATTTACGTCGTTACATCTTAATTGGTCATATCAGTTATCATTTACGAGGTTATCGCACTGTTGTTTGTGCGCATGCGCGAATGAGGATCTTCGGAAGTGACGTGAACTGATGAATTAACATAAGCAAAGTATATAAATTCAATGGGATTATATTGATATATCAAGCGTGTAATGTCGGCATAGAGTGCGTGGATTGACTTGAGCAAAACATCAATTATTTAGATTGCTGTAAGACTCACATTTCTTATGTCATTACATTGATTAATATGTGAAATGATTTTTTTACGCCCAAACGGAACAAGCAGCGCAAATTTATCGCGTGTATCGTAAATAGCCGAGAATTACCGTAAACGAACGAAATTAGGCTTAAATTTAAGAGCATTTCAAGGTATTAAAAAATATCGTTAATTATCGACACGTCATAGTTCCAGATTTTATAACGCTGTTGTGTTGTAATTTATAAGCTGTAACGAATACCCCATTGGTAATATTTATAGATAACTTATTACTCATCTATCTGGGACGATCAAGCACGCTGACCATATGCTGCGCTGTGATATAAAAATTTCTGGATTCTATTGGTCTGCGGATGCTTGATGAAAAAAAATGTTACCCAGTCAAATTTACACGTCGACGATTAACTTAATATTTTTCTTATAACTGAATGACGAACATACGGTCGAGACTTTTATACGAGGACTTAAATCATGATTTCTCATACATCATAATAGTCTTTGTGAAATGCATTGTTAAAATCTTCCTGGACGATGTACAGTCGACCTAAAAATTACGGATCGTAAAGATTTCATCGCTGACGTATCATTTGAGCCATGGACCTTGGAATTCCAACTGGTTTAGGGAGCAGCTTAGAAACTTCTTACAGTCAGACCCAGGTGAGGTTAGGAACTTAGGAAGAGGAAAGTCCCAAGGCTGATTGGAGTTTTGGTATTTTAATGACGCCTCGTGTAACGCATGTGGAAACTTCTTGAAGCTAACTGTAAATTCTTACGGAGATGGACTTTCGGTCGTGGACTATGCAGCAGGTACGGTGCACATGAAGTTAAATATATATATATATATATAGTTGAATGTGTATATCTATATACAGAGTTCCTGTAAATAATTTAATCGTTAAATATTTAATAAAAAAATAGCGATCTTCGTGCCGTAGAATTATTAACGTACCATTTTCCGTATTTAATTAATTTTTTTATCTCGTGTCTGGCCGGAACGAAAGTCTTGTACCGTTAGGACTTTGAGAATCTGTTGATTCTATTGAGGAATCTCGTAGTGCAAGGAATCGACAATGATTAATGGCGCAGAACGTAATGTCCATTCCAAAAATTAAATTTGCTTCAGAGTCGTGGAATTTTTGTAAATATGTCAAGATTAATTCTACAATTTATTCACTTTGACGTTACCTCGGAAACGCTAGTCTCAGGTCCGCCCTGAGCTTGTTCAGGAGTTCGCTAACGGACGTGAACTGTCTTAAGGTCATTTCACCACTTCCGGAAGCGTAACCGGAACTTGAACTTGTGGTCGAGGGTAAAGTCCCTTGGGAATCTTGCGCGGAACCTTGAGGACGTCTGCCCCATCTTCTTAGAGCGACCGCGTAGTCCTCGGCATTGTAGGTAGGAGGTCTGAGACGTTCCTGTGAAGAAGAACGAAAAAAGATGAATAAAAAAAAAAAATAAAAAATCATCAATTAGACTTAGATCAGACAAGAAGCGCAAAATTTCTATATAAACAGCGAATTACGAATGGTGAGAATTTATTATCTGAAATTCCCGTCGCTCGATCCTTACTTGAGAAACAGCCCATTTCTTTGGTAGCTGAAAGAGCCAGAACGTGCTTCGCGAGGATAGGCGATAATCACTATAATTCAATCGATTTATGATCGGAAGAACCTTGGCGCATTAACTGAATCCTATGAATATTTCATAGTTCGGTTAACCATAATCTATATTATCTGCCGAGAGGTTTCATATTTTCTACAGGACTCTGCGCAGAGGGCGTCTCTTCTTAATGGCTACGATTAACGCCGAATTACCAATGAAAATGTAAGAGCGACAATTTTACATTGACGTAGGAAACCAGTTGGATCATGGGATCTCGATGATTTCCATATAGGTTGACGCCGCATGGAAATCATACCTTGTCGATAATAATAATTACACTGATATCAGCCTTTCTCGGGATACGTATAAAATCCGCCTTGCGACGGCGTCAATCTTCATTCGAGACTTGGACTAAAAATTGCTGGCGGTAATTTTGACCAGGTGAAAATACCGTTCGACAATAATTGTTTAAAAACGGATTTTATCGACTCATTTTCTAATGGGTTACTTAATAATCGGAAGTACTAAAACTGTGATATCTTAACGGTTTTAAAATAAGTGCTAGAAATAATTACGATATTCTGTATCTAATTATCAGCAAATCTCTCTATCGGTCACGGAGATACGCATTGCAAGAAACTAGAACTCAAAATCAATTTTCCGCCGTCGCGTTAATGTATATTCGCGATTGCGAAAAAGTTCCGAGCAATAAATTCTGAGGATCACGTAGGTCAGGGATTAGCAGCAAAAAACTTGTACCGGTTCGAGGACGTTTAGAGAAACGTCATTATAAATCAATAATAATCATCGGATAGCAGAAAACGATTGAAAAAAATTATTTTAATCCAAAACTTATCGTCCCAAATATTTCCGTGGATTGGCGTATAAAAAAAATTTTTGCTGTTAACGTTGCATTGGCTGCAGCGACTCGGTTTCAGTGATCGGTTGCGCAAGAATAAGAATATTGGAAAATTGGCAAGCCTAGCGGATCAAGATTCTCGTCACGATTTCACCGATTGATTTTGACTGTTCAACGTAAATTCAACAGCGCGGAATTCAAATGACATCAGGAAACCGTGAAACCAGCTGTGACGTAAGCGGGTTGTAGATCTTGATAGAGTCATTGGGACGATTATAAAATCATTTGAATTGTCGCGCCAGGTGATTTTCGAGAATTCGACGCTGGAATCATGGAAACAGGTTTAATGATGTACATATGTACCATTGCGGTAAAGGAAAAGGTAAGGGTGACAACTGCGACGGAGGTCATCGACTCGGCCAGGATGAGTTTTTTTCCGTCCTAGCAGCCATTACAGTGGACCTACAAGGTTTTGAACGCGGAATTGGAACAGTGTTGGGAGAAGCTTAGGGCTAGTTCGCATGGTTACGAAATTCAATTAGATTTTTGTAAATAAAAATTCATGGATAAAACTTCACTACCTGAGGTGGGCGCGAACCCTGATCCTTTAGATTGAAATCCGTGACGTTAACAGTGGTTAACGCCAGTGGTCTATCGAGTACAGTAGTTCTTGATAAAAAATTTATGACACTTGAGGAAAAGTTATAAAATAAATTACTTATAACGTAATTGGGTTTTGCCGACTGCACGCACGGTCTAAATTCACTTACAACGCACTATTATTATTTTTGAGTCTGTATGATAATTTTGATTTTTTCAAGAATTTCAATGAATACCGTTTTTAAGAAAATAATATTTTCACATATCAATGAACGGGAATTGAGGATTCGAGAAATTATCTTCAATTGATTTTTATTCGTTATCGAATACGGTTATTTTATGGAATAATGACGCGCAGGTTCTTCGAATCAAGATCATATAACGGTGTTCGACTTTGAACAGTCCTGTAGGTATATAGACGTAGGAAAAGCAGTGGTTGGTGTATCGTATCGGTGAGTTTCTAATTCGCGGTCGAGATGGTCGCGTTTCTTTCTTTTATTTATTTATTTATTTTTATTTTCACTTTATCTGTTTCTACATAGTGAGTAAAACGAATTGAAAAAATATTATTATGTCGCAGTGCAACTGGGTGCGATCGAGTTCGTATAAAGTGTCGACGTTTGTGGTTTGAGAAAAATCACAACTGGATCTTCAGGAGATCGAAGTCTCAGTTTCAAGCGGTGGTTGTAAACCAGTCTTAAGGATGGTACGAAAACTTATTCTCTATTGATCAATATATATATATATATATATATATTATTGATTATATTTCAATATTATAAATATCATATTTTCTATTCAGAGTTTCGCAAAAGCACAAGCTTAAAAAGCTCGTACGATATTTTCATTTAGATGCACGCGACCAATATTGTCCCAATCTCGACAATAGCATTGGAAACTAGCACTGTCGTCCAAGGCGATTAAGTTCTCACGGGGCCGACGATACGAAATAAAAGACCTTATGGCAATCTCTAAGCAAGCTGTGAGCCAACCTCGAGCGTGTTGACTCAAACTTGAGAGATATGCTAATCGGAAACTTCCTGCGGCAACCAGAGTCCCGGAACGGATTCATACGTTCACTGTTCGTCGTCCAGTATGTTCAGTACAGTATTTTAAAGAGGTATTAAAAGCATGCGTAAAAATAAAACGAACAGGCAAGAACCAGGGATGGATTTATCGAAGTAACGTTTTCTTGTATTTTAGACTCTGTGAAATTCGGTGTTGCGAAAGAATGAAAGAAAAAAAATAACACTGTTCCTCGATACCCTCCATGCAAGATAATAACTTTCCAATAAAAAAATAAAAAAAAAGAATTTCTACGATTTCTAACCTTTTCCGGTTGTGGTCCCCATGATTTTACCACGAGCAGTTCCTCCTCTGCGTTAGGCGCCATTTCCGATTCGCTAAAACAAAAAAAATATTCGTCATTAACATAAAAACAAATGATACAATGACAGTCGTGTTGCAACAATATTCAAATTTACCGCGCTTCCCCTTCGCACAGGACTTATCCTATTTTGCATATGTCTACCCGCAAGTACAGTTCTATAAAATCATCGATACGACAAGAGTCACGTAGTAACTAATGGCAGCCGATCGCATAACAAAAGAACAATGCACCAGGAATCCTCCTTGTAGAAACAAAACGGTATTCCCTATCATCCGCGTTGTTCTCTAAGATACAGACTCGGCAACAGCCAGACAGATCGTTCTTTGCCATTCCAGAACAATGGCTGACGTTCTCACAGATATGTCCAGGCAGTCTGGTTCCTTCATAATACTCAAGAATCTACAAGAAATTTAAAAAAAAAAAGCCTAAAGTCAAGTACGCACAAACGCAGCGTCGCATCATACAGAAATGACAAACATAACCTCTTTACGATGCGTCCACATTCTTGTATTCCAATTATCAATAACATCCTCTATTCCTCAATACCTCGAGCATGCTAAACATCCAGGAAGGAGAAAACTCGAACCAATCCAAAGTCACGATGAAAAATCTTGATTGTTCCTGGATGGACAAGTAGATACAAAGATGGATAGACGCAGTAACCTGGCTATCCAACGCCGACGTCCTGGACATAACGTGGCATAGTGGGTAGCCTCCAGTACTATATACCTCTGAGGACAGAAGAGGCATTGACCCGCACGGTTAGTCACGCACACACTTCCATTTTTATGTACACACGCACAAGGTAGCCGTCCACAACGAGCGATCTGGCCGTGAATAGGTAATGCGTAAAGAGGCGCCGTGGCGGCAGCCGCCGTTGCTCTCCCTTCCTTAGACACGTATACACATTAGAGACATGAAATACGTTATTTAGGCGTCGTCTTACGAGGGCAGACGTTCACGTGAATCCTGGATCACCTGATTCGCTACTTCGCTTCGTCCATAGACAATCGAGTCACACGAAGATCCGTCAAAAACTTCGAAATCGGTCGCGAACGAATATGAGTGACTTTAGACGATCCAGTATACCGGGAGGATCTCGCCGGAGCAGACGACCATAAACTTGAGCAATAGAATTGCCTCGGTTTCTACAATGGCGGAATGGCCGCGTCTACGAGTGGAAGAAAATATGTATTTAAAATTCGACTCGAATGTTATTCTCTCTTATTGGACTTTTGCTTGCTTCAGTGAGTATACGATACGGACATTTGCATATACCACGGTTACCGGCACGGATAGTATCCTGGATTCTTGTGACGACCGTGGAGAAGCCAATCTGTCAAGGATAACCTCTCAGCCTGATTTTCATGGATGAAGACTGGCGATGATACTGGGATATTCTATTGGGTCAGTATCTATTATATTAAACTTGTGTACGGTTACACGTTATCTAGATGCTATCTAATAGACAGATAGTATTTCTTAGGTTAAACACGGACCGTATGTACTCCCTCGCCGAGATGCGTGCGCGATCATGCGTAATTACTAGCAATTACATATATACATGCAGTAAGTTAATCTTGCACGTACATATAAGTGTATCGTGTTCCTAATAAAAGGGGCGGAACTTGAATTAGAGATGAGATACAAGCGCACATGGACGATCTCTCTTAAAATGAAAAGAGGTTAGGGTGCGATATTACGTGCCGCTACGTTCGAATCGCCTGATTTTAAATTAAATTATTAATTTATTATTGACATTTATTCTGACTCGGAAATTTTTCTTTCTCCTCTCCAATCACAATAATTCTCCATCTTATTGTTTATCGTATATCCAATTATCTCAATTACCACGACTTAGTTATTCTCACGTGTGTTCTCTCGTGTGAAATTATATATGTAATAATAATAATCCGTGCTCAGGTATATTCTCATTAGACTCTTTAAAAATATCAACCAGCAGCATTATAAACGCTTGATCGTTATGTACCGTTAAGCAGGATGCCTAGGATTCTTTACCGGCAACATTATTTGCACAGTTGGACCTTTAGTAATTACAAAGCATCCCCCTTTTAGCAATTTACTTGCTAACATTTATACGCATGCGATTCCGGGATCCGTCGCCGTCTTCTGTATCCGGCATTACGTTAAGACGCCGTGATAATATTTAATATCTAGAATCAATTTATTATTTACTGCTCGGACTCGATCATACCCGATATCAAAATGACTAGGTGCCGCTCGTGGCGGTTATCCATTGTGCGATCAGGTGCCGTTATAAATTTCTGTGTATATAAAACGCGTCGACGTCGAAGTCGCATCTTCGGCCTAAGCGTGTATAACTGTATACCTTGTAAGTGCGCATGCGCGCCGGATTCGAATTTCCAGCAATAACAAAGGGGAGAGAATTAAAGAAGAAAAAAAGCAAATTAAAGTATCAAGACCAATCGTAACGATTTCTAAACGTTTCTACGAGTTCGAATAATATCGTCGAGAGAG
>JARQSV010000393.1:174499-186952 GCA_030142285.1 Calameuta idolon
TTTTTTTTATACCGTTATCTTGATTCGAGGACAGAACGTGATTGGATTTTTAAATACATTTTTTTATTGCCTAACGGTTTCACACTAAACGAAAATATTATTAGATGCACGACTACCGTTCACTTTTAATTTGCTTACCGAGGCGTGGGCAATGTTAATTTTAATAAATAAACAAACTGACATTTACACGCTTGTAACAATTATTGACAGTCTCACTGACAAATATCATCCTAGTATAATAAACGGTAATTCGATTCACTCATTATCCTCGGGTCTCTCAACTTCCTCAAAATTGAAGCAGCGTTTGGCGCAATATAAAAAAATTAATTTCAACATTGCAAAAACCGGAAGTACAGAGATATTATTTACCGCGATAATTTTTTAAATGTAGAGGGGCTCATGGACACGTGGACCTCGTCCGATTTGACAGATCTCTTGCTTGAACTGTGATCGTTAAAATTTCGAAATTTCCCCGCCATTCTTCACCAACCATAGAAACTATTGGCCAACTAAAAATAATGAAAACTCAAAAAATTTTTTAACCTCAACCAAAGCCAAAACGATTAAACGACTTTTATTTTCGATCGATCCCACCTTATTTCCGGTAATTGAAAATCGACCGACCTAACCTCAATAACAATTTCCGTTAAAAAAATCCCGTCGGATTAAATTCAATAATAAGATTCAAGAATTTTCTTATTAATCGTTCTTACCTGAATCACGTTACACGGTTATCTAGACCGTGAAGTTAACGGCCATTAATTATTTATGAAATCTCCAGAATATATATATATACACATATAATACAGTAAAGAAAAATAAACAATGACGCAAATAATATATCCATAAACCGCAACCTCGTGCAAAACCATGATGATCCATGTTTTGTATATCGTCGTGTTAAAACGCCAGAAATTAGCACCGGCAAGCTTTTGCCATACGTTACATACGACCATAGCAAACTCAAAGAGAAAGAAACGAAGAGAAAAAAAAAAGACGCTGAGTCTCAGTCTAGAAGGTTCGACATCTAATAAGTCCGGACAAAACCTTCTCTGCCATTCCACCGCATACTCTGTGCCAACTAGTAAAGTTCATTGCACCAAGGCGCATAAACCGTACGGTGCATGGTACATGTGTACAGGCCTGCATGATGCCCCATACACAGGGTGCGTTATCCGCTGAGTAGAAATAACGTGAAAGATGAAAATAGAGAAATAGAATAAAAAAGGGCGAAAAAAAAAGTAACTAGAGAATCTACCAAGTTGGCAGAGAAGGACGAGAAAATTTTATTCGACTGACTGTACTTTGGGGAAAAAAAAATATTAGTCTTCCACTAATAAGCTGTCTGGCAATAGGATATTGTATTGAATACACATTGCACGCTTTGTAGATCTTTGCCGTCGAGCAAAATGGCCGACTCCTATTGGATATGGGTTTTGGTATATCAATCGTTTGGAATGTTTGATTTTTGAAAAAAAAAAAAATATTGCAAAACGAATTTAATCGTTTGCGGAGGTTTAAAAACAATGGAAATCGAGGAGTCATCTTTTGTGGATGGAGGGAGAATTTACTTGAAATTAGTTTCTTAATCGTCGTACAGGGAGAACAAAGGAACCTGGTTCGGGAATTTTTTCCAATCCTTATACAGTTAAGCGATAATGTCATGGGATGTATCTGCGGGTTTGGTATTACGTGTTTACTGATATCGTATAAGATCGGAATCAGGGTCCATATTAATTTTCGATGGAATTTCGCGGGTGGATCTTATAATGGGTTATTTTGGGGATGATACCGATCTTCGGGAACGTTAACGATTACGATCGATACCGATCGGTATTGATTGGACCACGAAAGGTTAATAATGTTCACTCGCCGCGGGGCTAGCAACAATCTCGTTTGAAACGAGACTTCGGGAATGATCGGGTATCTTCGGCGCCCTCTGCGCACTCATAACTTCAGCCCGTGTTGCAGCGGCTCAGTTGCTCGCGCGCATCACGTCGAGAAGGACGTGTTTTTTTTTGGTACTTGACGTATAAATACTTGATACTTCTTACCGACAATAACAATTTTTACGTAAATATACACTTTTAATTGTGCATCGAAAGAATTTTATGAGGGAACCATGTACGGGGGTTTGAGGTGAGTTTATTTTTTCGTTTGGCTTTAAAGTAAAATACTTTTTGAAAATTACCCCAAAATATTTATTGGTAGATGATCGAAAATTTCTTATATTTAAATAACTGTGATTTATACGTGTATTTGATGTCGAAAAAAAAAAAAAATTTATCAATTATTTATTCACGCGTCCAAGTCCTGTCGCGAATTCAAATATCGTAGCGCGTTTGAATTACGGGGATTCCCCTATGTATCCGAACAGTTTTCCTTTTCATGCGCCTTGATTTATATGAATTTTTTATCCGTCGTCCTTTCACGAAATAAATGAGGCAAATATTGACTGTAACTAGCGTATATTTTTATTACGTTACCAGACTGTATCGAAGTCACTGAATCGCGTGTAAATATATATACACGTAACGTTACCCCATTAAATTTCTATAGGCTCCCTATAAAATTGTATTCAGACCCAGATTGCCGTGACATTGAAATGATAAATTGCACTTAATTAACTCGATGATTCATTGTATCCTAATCCACGTGCTTCTATACGCGTATCTCAATGTCTAACGTCTTTTCATCTTTCCTGTTCAGCAATTTACTTACGAGGCCGTAAACATTTATTACTGCAGTTTATGGTCCAACCTACAGCTCGCACTGTGGCACCGGTTGCTTCGAGCCAGCGAATACCGATTCTCTATTTTGTGGCAATAAATTATTTTTTTTAATCTTATTCAAAAGCAGTACCATTTTTCGCATAGATTTTTCATAAATTTTCATTGAACGTCAACCTTTTTATTTTTTCCTGGGCAACGCCTCCGAAATTACCAATTTACGTTGTTAGTATTCCATGAATTGCTTCAGCCGTCGATCCTTGTTAATTTACTAATTAAATATCAAAAGCAATCCGATCGATCGATCTTACGGGAAACGATAAATCGTCACGAGTTTTCGTGTACCGAGTAATCAGGTAGCCACTATATATGTATATATCCCTATACTATAATCCTTGGCGCTGTCGCAATATTTAATCCTCCCATAGCAGAGGCTACGAGAAAATTATCAAACATTACAACACGCGAGCCAAAGCTGTCTAATTATTCACTTTAAACTCGTAATGTAATATTAAACCTTGGAGAAGTTCAAAAGATAAAATTTATGCGATCCTTGACAGAGTTTCGTTGATTTACGAAAATCATAATTTTTAATGTATTAAAAAAAAAAAGAAAACTAGGCACATCCAAGATTCGACAGCACCAAAAACATTCAAGGTGCCAAGAATATGCCTTGAAGGGACGAAATAAAAAAATGTCTCAAGGATTGTCAAATTCTGAAAAAAATAATCAAATTGACTGTACGGGTTTATTAAAAAAAAAATCCCTCTCATTGTAACGATACTCATTCCTAGTGCAAATATTAGCACTATGCACTTTTCAGTCGGTCGCAACTTAATGCAGTCGTCCGAAGGGTCGCCCACGCATGTAACATATATGTATATATATAGAAACTTTGTCTCCCCACATATGACGGGGACAGAACGCATACTATTAACCGCGGGCTTTTACCTTGCGTCTTTTTTATGTATATATATATACACCGTGTATCCAACATACATAACAACAGTCATGTAAGGGTCTGGAAGACTCGTGTGTGGCGTTAGTCACGAACTCCCCGATCAGGGGGGGTGAAAGGCTCCTCCCATTGTATGACGTATATTTATGTATTATATATATACCCACATGGCTGCATTAGGGGAAAGAGAAAAAGGTGGCCTGTACTGCGTGCCTTTAACCTGCGTAAGCATAGGTTCAGCCTCAAGAAGAGAAAGGGAAGGGAAATAACACGAGGGAGAGACGCGTACGAAATACATATGGGGTTATATAGATATCCTTGTCAGGCAGTAAAAGCTACCCGTACGTTGGGGGGTCAAGTGCATTTTCTAATACCTACCCGACAAATCACTGACACAAAGTGCACCAGGGGTAGGGTAACGATAGTCGATACGTGATAAACCTGGTTCACTGGATAGCGCGTACGATGTATGATTTTGTTATACGTAAGAAAGGATGAATTGCAGCTGTGAGATTTTTCGGGACTGAAACGGTGTCTGACTTTTTGTTTTCGAGGTTAGGAAGTGGCTGTCGGCTCATCTAGCGGGCGGGTATTTTATTTGTATGCGTGCGCGTCGACCAGCTGAGAAATATGTACTATGCGACGAATGCGAAAGAAAGGAAGTTTTTGAATTCGTGACGAGCATCGCGACGAGTCTTCGTGCATTCTCCGGATTCTCTGTGGAAAGGATTGAGGTAAAAAAGACTTCGGGACTCGTGACTCGTTCAGGTAGCGAGACTCGTTGGAAGTTCGAAATGCAGCGTTGGATGCTTGACGATTCTTTTCTTTGGGGGTTACGGCAATTAGTCGTAGGTAAATGACGCTACGTGGTTACGCGTTTAATCGACAAGATTAAGGACGTAAAAAGGACAACAATGATAATGACTTACCAATGGATATTACGTGAAAATATATTTCTTCTCTGAATGCAGTTCTTTTCGCTGTCTTGATCGCGCCCTTCCGTTAGCACTCGATAAGATGGCGCCACATGTCAATTCCGGTGCACGGACCGCACGTACGCGTCTCTCGGTCGGAATAACGGAATGGCCGGAATTGGAAGTCTGCCGGCAGAGCACGCGTTGTGTGGAATTTAACCGTGAAAATTAATGTACGTTTTCGTGAACTTACTCGTCTTTATTTCGTCCATTGTTTCTCTCTTCGATTCCATTGAATCCAGTCGCGACACCGGCAACGTTCCAGGCCGATGCACCGTTATGCAGAATTGATCATAGGTTCAAGCGAGAAGTGGAATGGAAATGATGCAAAGAGGATTACATTGGAGAAGTGACAATGTGCTTAAGGTTCGTACACAGTGCATAGGATGAAACGAGTATATTAGATCAATGCCTGTATTACGTCGCGTGAGTGCGCTACGTGCGTGAGAGCGTGCTCGATAAATTGTTACGGGACGTTCTTTTTTTTTTCTGTTTTATATACAGAAGAGTAGACGCCCGAAGATATATCGATACACTGTAATCAATATAATCGAATCGTTACATGCGCGCGCGGCTTAGGCTACGTTCGTTCGTTTGTAATTTTCACACTCTTCAGTTTCGTTTTTTTTTCTCGAAGAATCGTTTCGTGGGTGTCGGATATTTAAGTGGCTGTGATTTTATTTTAAACGTCGCAAATCTAAACTGGAAAACATTAATTGACGTCCGCGCGGTAAATCAGGTTGAATCAAAACTAACCTAACTTCGTTAGACTGAGGTCATTCGTGTTACTACGTAATGACGACTCTCTGAATTCCTGTCACGACCTCGGGAAAGTGCATCGCCACCAATTTCGCAGCATCCCCTTTGATCGTGGCGTTTTATCGAAATTAATTGAAGCCGTTACGATGCCGGAGACGTGGCATAAATTACATATCTTATAATCCGGCGTGAGAGTTTCAGGAAGATACTCGCGTCGGATATAAACCTCGTGTAAAATAAAGTTATCTGAAGTGAGTTCGTCTTCACGCCCGTGAGGAAAGTCGTAGCAGTAAAGACGTAAGTCATGAGTCCACAATTTCCTGAATCGATGACAGTTTTATTCCGGTGTAGAGAAAACGTGACGTGAACTGCACCACGCCGCGTAACATGTACTCTTTGCCCGGGAAGTGTCGGACTACTTAATTGCCTCTCAATATTTATGCTCATTCATTCGTGCTAGTCTTTTCTGAGCATAAATTACTCGAATACTCTGGCCTCTTATGAACCAGTATTACTCGCCCGACTCTTCTATCACGATATTCAAATGTCCCCGTGGTACCGTTAGCAAAAGTTAATATGGCCGCCGTTGAGTTCAAAGCTCGCAATGTAAAACGTAAGAATTTCAGCCTTTAACGTTCACTTCGATACTACGTAATTCATGCACATATATTTATAGTACATTAAATAAAATTATTATTTCCAAATTCCCTATTGCTGTCGCAAAATGATTGTAAACTTGATCAGCGTAGTACTCGGCTGATGAAGGAACGTCTTCATACATCGCGTACGGCGAGTTATCACAGTGACATATTTCCTGACAGTGTAATCGAAATTTATCCTGCGAGTCGAGTAGGCGCCGACCGAGAAAGACGAAAGGATAATCCAGGTAGGTGCCGCGTGTACGATAAATCGTGGAAACTACTAGGATATTATAAATGGCCGAACAGTTTGCTAGGTCGATTCCACTATAAATTACGAGTCGGTCTACGATCGTGCAGCGACCATTGGCGAGCACAGCTGCGTCCGGCTAATTATGCGCTTTGCCCTCGGGACTACGTAGTTAATTAATCGCGAAAGAAAAGCACGACAGGCTCGTTCATTGTTGCAAATGTAGTCGCATTAAAATTGTTTAATCGCAGCGTGAGAAATCGTAATGGCCGACCAACACTTAGCTTTAATGGCAACTAATCGTCTCGCTTGTAACGTGCATTTGTAATGCCGAGTTTCTAAGCAGCCGTTACGCCCGATTGCGTAACAAACACAGTCGCCTGAATCTCGTATATAGATATCACCATCTCTCCCGAGACCCTGTTGTTTATACTGCGTAAACTGGAGAAAAAAAAAAAGTGAGGATGCGCGTGGCCCGCGAGTGCTCTTCGCGTTTTACGAAAAGGCACGCATGCGCCTTATTAAGACCGAGTTCCCATGTGCACGAAACGTGTAATCAGCGTTTACTGCCACGGGTAATCACAGGGTCTGGCCTAGCATGGAATTAAGGATCTGGGAATGAAAGCGCGAGGACCCAAAGGATCAGTTTGGCTCCGATATTCAGTCTCGCGTGCATTGGTACACTTGATATCCGCCAGGGGCGCCACTTGGGGGGTCTCGGTTGTAACGGTAACCTCAAAACGCCGGAATACGAAACGGACTATTCTTGGCACGAAATACAATTATAATCATATCACTCTGTATTTTTATTAACTACCGGAACTCGATATGTCAGTGACAAATTTATCGATTAATTTTGACTATACGGTAAGCTTTGTAAATTAATTTTTTTTTTTCAATATATCGTCTGTCTCAAACTGGCAAATGCTATTCTGCTGCTCGTGCCTGGTTAAGCGGGGAGTCATTAGGACTTTACGAACTGACAGCCGTGGGCTGAGGCTAATTCACGTGGGAAATTTAGCTATTTCATTTAGCGTCTAGTCTTATGTTTGGGCCGGACACGAAAAAATGGCTTTTTTGTTCTGCCAATTCGCACAAGTCGAAAACCAGTTAAGGAATGCCGCGAGTAGCTTGGCCTTCGGGGACCGCGAACTGTGCGCGTACGCAGGACGATCCACTTTAAACGTCGTAATCAGACTTGACAGCTTGTCGTAAGATTGTTTTGGTTGATCATTTTTGACAAAAATTTTTACAGCCGCATGGGACAGCAGCACTGCTTTTTCGAGTTTCAAATTTTACGGATCCGTCGTCGCAGAAGGACTTCTTCCTTTGATCCTGAGACTTTGGGCTTCGAGACAGACTTACGGGCACTTTCGCGCGTAAGAGAAGGACAGACGTACTCAAAAATGATATCCTGGGTATAGATACTCCTTTCTCACATTGGTACTTCGATGCGGATCCATTTTTAAATTGTTTTATTTATATTCCCAGGACAGTGTGCATCGGTACAATACGAATGGCTGAAAACGGAGTCGAAATTGTATCCGAGTAAAGAGTAGACAAAAAAAATGAACGAAAAATGGGAAACCTTGAAACAAATGAAGAAGGCGGAAAAAAAAAGGTCGAACGGATGTTTCGGACGCGGCTCACTGCCCCAGGTCCAGGTCCGGTCTACGACTCAAGTAACTTGCTTCATTTTTATTGTCGTATCGGGTTTCCAGCGATGCGCCCAAAGTCTCACAGTGATTTCACTCTGCACGCATTCTCCTGGCTAATTATTCGAGAATTCGTATTCGAGACGCGATACTGCAATTAGAGCAACGAGAGAGAAACCGGGTTTATTTTAAGGCTTGGCAAAAAAGTCAGGCTTGCTTTGAGAATATTTTCGACTCTTGCTCTTACAGACCAACCTGTACGACTTTGTCCGTTTCCCGTGAGACAATGCAAAAGACTGTGCGAAGTCGCGCACGATTCGCTGGAAGACTTTTATCGATAATCCATTTTTTGAATTTCAGTCCAAGACAGCAGGGAGCTTAGGAAGGACCCACAGGACAATGTCTAAAACTGTAAAGTCCACTTTTCACCTGTCTCCGAAATATATTTCCAATTTCACTCGGCCTCTTTGGAACTTTGTAAAATCTTCATTCGGCGTTCTCGAAACTGATTCGAGTTGACGTGCCAGCCATATCTCGTGCTGACTAAATGACTCGGAGACACCTTCAGGCGCTAACGTGCACGAAGTCTCTTATAAAATCGAAACAATTTACAAGCCTCCGTAACACGTGCTGCCTACGTTTAAAAAATATGACTGATAATATCAGGTTAGACACAGAAGGGGGCATATGGCAGGGGAGAGTAATTTCGTGGGACCTGAACACCGATAATTACTGCAATTACATGCTCTATATATATATAGAATATATATATAACCTAGAATTACTATTATTATACAGTACAACGCTAATGTACCAATCATGTAGCCACATGTAAATTTGCCATTAGTACCTGATCAGTCTGAATGAGTAATAGCCCTTGCTCGGCCATAGACAATAATCGCAAAGACACAGCCCGTGGCATACAAAATGAAGATTAAAATTAATTCTTTATTGCACAGAATGAAAGCACGTCGCGAATCCACAGCAGGAACGTTTGTTATGCCCCAGGCGCAGAGTCAACTGGGGCTGTTAAATCACGTTTAACGTCCACGCACTACTAATGCATATTTGCATAACCTATAAGCGTTACCGGCCGCCACGACTAAGCGCCATAACTTTCCACGTTCCGTAGCTTCATTAGTCTTCTGGATCGTACGCGTACTCGTTCCACGTTGAGAAATTGATGGCTCCTTGCTGCACTTGGGTTCCATCATTATTTCAGGTTTTCTTTTTTTTTCTTCTTCTTCATTCATTGTTCCTTTTTTTTTCTCTACTTCTTTTCCTTACGCCTCCCTCTTTCCTTCGGCCGATGCGTCATCCGGTGTGATGGACCCCAGAGGCTTATAAGGATCTAGACGAGCGGGTCTCGAAACAGGTGCGAGTTGTCGTTCCTCTACTTCCTTCTAGCTCTATGGCTTCTATATACCCTTTTACGCCATCTTGCTTTCCCTTCCTCTTCTGCCCTTCTCGATCCCATTGCCTTTCTCTCTTTGGCTTCGACGCTTGTTACTTCCGCGTATGTACTCCGATCCCAGGTACCATCCTCAAATGGTCACTCGTCATTGCTCTAGTACCATTCCCAGCTTAGCTGCAGACTCGAGGATCAGAAGAGAGCCTGGAGCGAGCCTGGATGAAAACTTGATTTTCATCAAGATCAAAGTATATACACAGGATCGACAAACCTAGTTGACTTTGTTGACAAAGTTTAAACAGTGACAAAAAATCTTTTGACAGCCGTCAAGCAAAATTGAATTTCGATAAATAATAGATCTGAGCCTTGAGGTTAGAATTCTCACCGAGTGAGATCTCAAGACGCGTTTTTAATTGTCGCCCGACAATTTCGTCTGTACCAGACAAAGAACCGTTCGGACTGTCTTTTGAATGCATGAGAGAGCCCTCTTCCGGTCGTGGAAATTAAGACGTGAGTTTTAGATAAGGACTTTTAAATATC
Organism: Calameuta idolon; assembly: GCA_030142285.1. Lineage (NCBI taxonomy): Eukaryota > Metazoa > Arthropoda > Insecta > Hymenoptera > Cephidae > Calameuta > Calameuta idolon. The sequence continues at coordinate 184,414 of JARQSV010000393.1, forward strand.
TTTGAAACGATCCTACGTGTCTACCGTGTCTTTTTTTTTTTTCATTCTCAACTGTCACCAATTAAAATATCTTTTCATTGTTCGTCAGTTCCTTCGCTCACCGCGCGGGGATTCCCCCGCCTTTATCGCTCCCCCGTGGTTGAGAATCACTGATCGCCGTTACTCGCACGAGCAAGACACTTCCTTAGCGGGATGCGGACCGAACCTCGGCCAATTATAAAGCTTCCACTCCGGGGATACTTGTTTCAGCGAGGCTGGAACATTAAAGAGCCCACGTTTGGTATGGCGGTGCTCAAAGCCATAAGTGCCCGCGTGCTTTTTCCTTCCGCGTTGCTCCATCGCTTTTACCGAGACATCGGAAATCTCTGGTAACGTATAGTGTAGTTACGTATACGACCGCGCCGCGTTCACGTGGATCGCAGCGTCGACTCGAATCAAGATCAGCACTGGTCTAGGACTGGCACGGGTCTACGACTTGTACGTGACTAAGGACAAAAGAGCAGCGTCGTGGTTTCACTGACTGTACATTATTGTTATATACCTAGGTAACCCCGTAACTTTACTCTTGTCTAAGCCCAGACCCCCCAAGCCCTAACTACCCCCCTGAACCTCCCATGCACCGTCGCTTACACGGGGTCGAATGCCTTTTGAAGCTGTTCGCTCTTTCGAGTAGCTCGAAGCCGTAGATTTACTTGGTTTTCCCGGTTCTAGCTTTTGGACGAAGACTTGGGGTGCCTTTCCCTCTTTCTTTTTTTTTTTCTTTATACTCACCCTGTATACACCAGTCCTTACTAAAGAGGGTAATGTAATTTCCTAGGGAGTACAGGGATACGGATTGGGGTTGAATTTTTTCTTCGTTTATCTTTCCACCATTTTTTATTTTGGACAAATTTAGATTTTACACTCGAGATGGCATTACACGCTCTTTGTACCCTATTTGTGCTTTCGTCTAAATATAGATCGGTATTGAGCTTGCTCGTGTATACATTGTTTGCACCGTATGTTTTTTTTTCAAACCCGTTTACAAGTACGTGTCCCGTGTACGAAAACAGTACCGTCAGAGCCCACCAGGAATCTCTAATCCGTCTAGGCTTGACCGAGGGTCGAGGGCGGAGCCAGCGACACGTGAAAACGCGCCCCAACTTGGAATGCCGTTCGCATTCTCGGAACAGTGTTGCGCCTGGCGTCTGTCGTGGGTGGAGGGATCGGCTACAGTGAATACACCGGTATCTTTATATGCACGGACGTCTTACGCCGCGTTCACAAGCCACGCGTAAGCCAGCGAGCGCATAGCCGGTCAGGATAATGTACCAGAACCAAGAGAGCAACTAGACGGAGCTTTTACCTTCTGCGAAATCTCGTCCTGTCTTATTCGCATCACGTACCTTGACGGACAACTCTTTGGGACCCGTTGGGAATTGGCGGAGCACAGACAAAAAAAAGGGACAAAGACACAGGAAGCCAAGGGACAAATTATAAAACTTGTTGTTTCTTTTCTTACTTCGTCTTGTCCCGTGTCAGCCATATTGTCGAAATTCCGTGGAAAATTCAAAACCGAGTGCGCCACTTGATTTCAAAATTCTCGAATCATTCGAAAATCCTTTCTCTAATAATTGTCACGTGACACCCTCGGGTAACGGTTCAATACCTTCGAATTATTGTTCAGTCAGCGGTTATTTGTTTTTCACGAGGATGCCACCTTGGTTTCTCAATATGACGCAATAAGTTGCGCAATCACAGCCAACAATCCGTCCCTACTTAAATCGTAAGTCGTTAACGTGCGGTTGGCTTACCCAAGGACCCGGACTCTGTGAAGTTAGACCCTATATAGAAAATCGATCCCGCCAGTCTCCTCCGTGGGGTTTGGTTTCTTCAGTCATTAATCAACCCAGAGTCACCCGGAGTCTGCTGACGTTACATTTTACTTTGACCAAGTACTCGGCAGTGTCAACAAAGGCGCCACCAGTATCGGCTGCTGAGGTGGCGCGTCGATCGCCTTCGATTCAAATGTCGGCCATTGATCCTTTTTTATCCTTTGCCGACTATATTATTCTCGTGACTCGGTCTATTGTCAATCGACGTTGGAGATATTTTATCGTCGTTAAAAAAAAAAAATCTGTTACGTCTCTTTGTGGAAGCATTACCAGTGACGTATTACGTACATACATATATATATATATATATATATATATGCTCCGGTATATCGTATACGGCAGACTGCTACTATTTATAACCTCATCTCGCGTGACTCACGTGGTAATGTTTATCGATGACAAGGTCAGAAACACGCAGGGTACGCTGAACTTTTGGCACACTTATGACAAACGGCCTAAGATGATGATCGCGACGACAAAGTCCACAATGGGCCATGGCCAAGGATCCTCTGGTTATGCTCAAAGCATATGTCTTTTTTGACCTAACTGTGTACCCTGTTTAATTATTTATTATACGATCGACCAGCGTAACGGGCAATGAGAGCCGAGGATCATTGGAATGACGAAACCAGTTTTCGGGGGGGCGAGGCGGCGGCGGCGGGGGG
>JARQSV010000393.1:186983-197309 GCA_030142285.1 Calameuta idolon
CCAGGGTCAGCGATAGAATTGGCAGTCGGGAGCGAAACACGAAATGGAATTGATGGCGGTTAATGATATTTGAATAATACGTTACTTAACCGGTACTACGCGAGTCGCATGAGATTCTTGGAATTTTACTCGAAGGTACAAAAAGGGAGGACTGTTTTTTTTTTGTTTCGTTCGCGCTTCTCTTTGAACTCCTGCACGATCCTCTCGTTTCCTTTTGGAATGTCTAACGCGTGTCGTATAAGTCCCCTTGCGTATTCTCCTTACGCGAATATATATGATCATAAATGTACGTTTTACTTTTATACGCCGACCGCACGTTGCTTCTAGGCTCTCGCTTGAACGACGTAGTAAGTCCTCACGTGGACAAGGCTTTATGTACAGTCCTGTCACTGGCACCAACCTACAGTACGTACTCTACGCAGTGGTAGCGTACGCAAGGTGAACAAACTCTGGCTACGGCAAAGTCCCGGTGAAGTCTTAAGGTTGGTAGCTCGAGTCCGACTGGACGAACGGGCTGATGTGTCTGCGTTTGTAAAAATTTGTGGAAAGGCTTGCACTTCTATGTGGCACGCGGCAATTCCGAGAACACTCGAGGAACAATGATGTCGAGTCTTGTCCCGGGAGAAAAAAAAGGTCACGTGAGACGTCGATGTCGTCCCGAGGACTTTTTTTCTATTTTTCTTAAACACTGAATCCACTTCCGGTTGGAATGGCAGCAAGTGAAATTCGCGTGAAGCCTAGTCGAGCAGGAATTGCGAACCAGCAGGCATAAATAGGTGGATCCGTGTAATGGGTCTGATCCGTGTCGAGCTACGGTACTAACCTCAAAATTACAATCTTTAACCTTAGCCTTGCTTAGAAGCAAATAAATCTGGTGTTTTCTCTTGATTGGAAATATTTTTCAAGTGGGTTGCTTGAGAGCAGTCGTTGAGATACTTCTTATCTGTGAAATTGATATTTCTCTTTTTCATTGCTTTTCTCGAATCCTCAAGTCCTATCTTCATTGCGTGTCTTCTCATAACAACTTATCCTCTTCCGCGTTCTTCGAGGCTGCCAACTGCGCGCTTTCGTTAGACACGTTTTTTTCGCCATATATACATATATCTTTCTTCGGTCGAGGATCTTCTCCGTATCTTTTTCTTCGGCTCTCGCTCACGTTCCATAACCACACGTGATCTTGGTCTCTCTTGGGTGAACTTTGTTATATGTGATACCGTCTTTCTCTTTCTCCTTGACCAAGAGGAGGGTACAATTCCGCGAGCCACGAAGCCGTCTGGCATATTAATTGAAGACGCGTCGCGTGATAAGTTACCGACGGAGGTGGGAGGGAAAAAATGATCCGTAGAGAAAAAAAATTTGAATTTTCCTTTTCCTATCATCGCAATGTATTCTGATTTTCTATATTCTACAGATTTTTTTGCCCCCCTGACTAAAATACTTGATTTGATGTAGACCTACGTGACTCGAAAATCTTGCAGGTCTCGCGGTTACCATGAATTTTGTATATCCCAGTCTTAATATAGTATAAGAATTTTTTGAAGACATTTTTCTTTTCTTTTCTTCGTCCTGACAGTTCTGATCGATCGTCCCTGTCAACGACCTTGTCCACTCGTTCTCGTCTTTTGCAGCTAGTTTCACACTTGGTCTCATATAATGACAGCAGGTAACAGCTGATTAGCCGTGACTCGAACCGTGAAATATATAAAATTGTACATTTAAATATTAAATTATAATCACGAGAACTCTCGACGTACAATTTTTATGGTAGCAGTTAATAATTTGAAATATACAAAAAAAAAAGATAAAAAGCAGTATCGTCAAGAGAGTCACTATTGAGAAGAAATAAATGATTTTGTTTCAGACTCTCTTCACTGGGTCACGTGCTGATAGCCACCACCGCCATCTTCTTCGGTATCGTCACCAGCACCGACGAATCCTCAGGGTACGAGACCGTTCACACAAGCAACGCCGCGATACTAAATCGTCTTGGGTTGACACCCCTGCGGTTTTCTGATGGGCATCACAAGAAAAGACTAGCCGGACCCGAGCCGCCATTGAACGGGCAACAAGCACGGATTCATCAGCAGTACAGCCGTCGTCACGGACATCGGGACAGTCACGTCTATATCGTGAAACTTCCGCCAAGTCAGCCCTACTACGCTCTGACGAAACCGCACAAGTCAACCAAGGATGACAAAGTCCATGCCGGCACTATGGTCCAAGTGACGAAGAGCGTCTCAGGCCCATCTGTCGGTTTTCACGGTAACGGCAAGCCGGCGCGCATTTATCATTGGAATTTGCCCTTAGTGAAGAAGATCGCCGAGAAGAAGCGCGTACTGTCGCAGGAGCGTCTGAATCAGCTGAAGAAGAGGATCCAGCTGGAGAACGAGTCGCGTAATTCGATTAACGATAAGGGACAGGAGGCCAGCTGGAAGATCACTGGAAAGACGGAACTTCCGGTTCGTCAGAAGTATCACGAGAATGATCTTAGCTACTTGGACGCTGTTAATCCAGCCGAGAAGCATGGTAGGAACAACGATAAGAGACTGAGCTATCTGAGCGACGATAAAGCCAGGAAGAGGGACGAGGCCACCTTGAGGAATTCCACGAAGATGTTTAGAGTCGAGGACTCGATGGTTTACAGGCTCGGTTCTCATGAAAACGAACGACTCGGCTGGAACCTGTCGAACGAACTTCATGGATCGCGTAACACGGCTGGACTTAATGCCCCTCAGAAAGCGAAGAAGCACCGGAAGAAGGCGGCCATGTCGTACTACGCCCCGATAACCTCCAAAAGTGGCGCCACTGGTATACGCAAGAACTTTTCGGGCAATGGGAAGCCCAAGGCCTTCTACGTTATGGAGAAAAGTCGCAAGCCTGTCTATTATCATCCGCTCTTACCTTAATGTGCAGTACGAAGCGTTATCGGACACTTGTTGAAGAAGGAGGAAACAGTTGGATGGATCAGAGGATCGACAGCCCGATAGGAACCGGAGGCGGGAAATTCAAAATGACATCCAAAATAATCCTAGAGGGGGGGGATGATAAACGTACTTTATTACTATATCTCGACGTGGTTCGTTAATCCCGAGCTGTTTTATTAGGTTAGGTTCGATCGACGGATCGAACGTAAGATTTAAGCATAATTCACAAGGGGGATTCCCCGTACTAGGGGGAAGAGAAAAAAGATGACTGTCGGAATGAGTGAAAATCTTCTATGCTGCGTGAATGTTAAAAATTAATCTTCGTACTTGTCTCTCTTTAAAGAATTTTTCTTAACTTTTCTATAATCCCGATAATTTCGGCGAATTTTCGTATATTGATTCTTAGTCTCGCTATTCGATTGACAATATCGACAATTACTGTATGATATAATATTACATACATATATTTTTTGTACACCCGCCCTTCATCGGATGGGCCGGATTAATTGGCCAAGGTCCTCGTAACTATATAATTTTTCGGACTGTATTCGCGCTATCGATCAGAAACTGTATACGTGGTATCGCGATCGGCTAGAAAAATCGTGTGTCCTTTAATCGTACGATTAAAATTAAGTAATCGTTGCAAGTTGAGAACCCGTGCTCGATCATAAGGACAGCAATTTTTTTTTTTACCGTGTACGTCGCTTCAGCGCGAGGTTATATTTTATAGGAAGACTTGGACAATACTTTTCCATGAAATGTACATGCCTTTTCCTACGACGTATTCTCTACGTAATGGACTCCTTTTGCTATGCATATATGACAAACATAAACATATACATATATATTTATATTATATAAATATATATATATATATACATATACAATTAAAAAATTTATTCGTAAAACACTAAATCGTAATGATCAAGAGAGCCTCGACGTCGTTCAAAGCATCCCTCTTTTTTCCAGCATCCTTTTGGGGATGAGCACCCCCGTCAAATCCGTCGGCGTACTTAAGATAAGCATCAAGAAGGCCCAGAAGACCCGCATGTTTCGGTAATTGTCAGCGAGGAGCTACGAAATCATTAGAAAGAGGAAGAAAAAAATATGTAAGACAATTTCATTGTGCCTCTCGATAATGATGGATCCATTACCGATTATCAACGGGCCGATAAAAAAAAAAACTTAATCAAATTTTTCACTATTCTCATTGGCCTTTTCGTGAATGCTTCAGCGCGTGAGATCGTTATGTTTTAGCGTACAGAAAGGGTGATTGGTATGCCAGGTGATTTTTTTGAAGACCTTTATCGAGAAAAAAAAAAAGTTATCAGCTACTAGAGTCACGGTCATTTTCGTAAGTTCTTAATACACCAAGAAGATGAGATGCTGTGTCGAGCGTGTTAAAAAAGGAGACCGTGGATGATAATAATAATTGAAAAAAAAAAGAAAAGAAAAAACTTTACGTCGAGATCATCTAGACTTAGCTGCAGCTCGTTAACTATCCTCGGTTAATTATATCGGCGTCATTATGAACTGACGTTATTAAGGGCGTTGCGTTAATTATAATCGTTATCAAGAAATAGCCGATAGTAATGAAGATCATATTGAACGTCAAGGAAGATCTTGATAAATTCTCGGAAAAGACTTGCCTTTGTTTTTTTCTTTTTTTTTTTATTATTATAAAATCTATAAGGGCTGGAGCGCCAAGTGAATGAAAGACGAAAAAGGGGGAAGGAGCTTAGAAGAAATGATATCAATTACGGATACACTGATTGGCTCTAGATATACCGTGTTCAATATATTTTAAAGAATTTTCTTCTTTTCTTTTTTTTTTCTTCTTTCTCTCTGCCCTAACTGCTGGCAATATCCAATGGGAATGGTTATCTTATGTGAGTCTGAACAGGATGCGGTCCAGACCGTGAACTGGTCCTAAGTCAATATTATTTTTGTGTACAGGTGGGTGAACTTGTGAAATAGTATTTTCCAGTTTATTTTTCACCGTTGGTGGTAAAAGTGGATTCTTTAAAAAAAAAAAAAAATTGTGGGAAAAGAAACCAAACGCGATGGATATCGACCTTGTGTTTCTTTTAGCCTTGTAACCCCCTTTCGCCCACCCTCCTAATGGCCCAATCACACTGTAACATTTTTTTCCTATCTTATTTTTTATAGAAAAAAAAAAGAAACGGAGGTTCTGGCTAGTCAGCGAGTATAACGTGTATCCCTCCCGTTTGAAGGGGAATGGGGGGGGGGGGGGGGTAAGAGACGTTTCGTTATATCTGAGGGATACAATATACGAGTACACGGCGCTACGGGAACGTAGCTGTTATTTGTAAAAAAAAAATTTTTTCAAAAATTTATATATATATATAAAAAGAACACTCACGCACTTCGTTCAAGTTACGTGAAAATAAATATATATCATATAAAACATTTTAAATATATAAATACGTAAGATTAAGTAAGAGAGCCTAATGAGCAGGAGGCGTTACTCGATTCGTTGAGTAAAGATTCTCACGTGGGAATAATTAATTGCGATGCTTAACGTCGCAGCTAACGTAACAATTAGTTTTGAGTCGTATGTTTGAGCAAATAGTCTTACACGCGATTGCAACCATGAAGCACATTGTCACACGTGATTAACAGTGTCTCACGTTCCCTCATACGTAATTTCGATTTTTGCTAATAACTCGTTAATTAATCGTTCACTCGTTTACTCGCATTCGCTTTGTCCATCTGTCACTTTTGACCGTAGCAGAGCTCGAGTCTGGTCGCGCTATAGAAACGGACGTTAACAATCCTAAGATCACTTATAATAACGTAACACCACGTGACCGTGTCACGTGGGTGAGTTTCGTTGTATAAATAAAAAAAAATATTAATCTAATCGACAAACAAAGTCTTCGTGAGATAATACAATCGATTGATCCATTCACGGATCCCATAGCAATAACGAAAATTAAGGCCCAATGGACAATCCTCATTGAGGATGTTCCAGCAAGACTGCACTCATCGTGTTATCTCTGGACTGCACTCATCGTGTCGTCGTGTCTAATGAGAGTTTTTAATAAATAATCTTATTTAGTAGTAATTGTTGTCTTGATAGTCCGAATACTGAATGGGCTGATGTACGGATGATTGACCGTCGGGTCTCAATAGGTAGAGACTTGTGGGCCTGCCGTTGAAGAAATAGGGCCCCTTGTCCAGGTTGGCTACTTGACTTTCAGGCCTCTTGGACGGTTTGAATGCTGAGCTCTGCCACTGATAGACGGACGTGGGTTTTCCGTTGCTGACGAAGTCGATTGGCAGGTTTATGAAGGGGTTGATCGAAGGTTGATAAATACTCTGGGGTCTGTAGGGTCTCAAGGGTGCTAGCTGAGGTCTCAAGGGCGCCGTGGAGTAGGTCGGGGGTTGCGATATGTAACCGAGACCGGGTACGAACATGTAAGGCGTGGGCGGAAGGCGGATGTAGTAGATGTTGCTCTCTTGGTAGCGCTTCCGGTTGCCTGGTGTGCGACCCTCTGTGTCGAGGTCGTCGTAATTGTCGTAAGACGGGAAGCTTGGTATTTGTGGGACGTAGGGGTAGTCTATGAAGAAGGCTTTGTGCTTGCGTCCCTTCTTCGAGGATTTAGTTTTTGCTTCCTCAGCGACGACCCCCTCCACTTCCGGACTGGACTGAATAGACTCTTTGTAATCGCCCTGAAGATTTCTGGGACTCCGGAAGTCTTCCTCCTGGATGTCTTTTGGTATCGTGGATGAATCCTTGTTTGGGATAACTACGACTTCCTCTGGAGTAGCCGCATCCTCGGTTGGCAGTCTGTTGTCCAGGGAGTCCTGTAGAGGCGCTGCCATGATACTGGCTGCTAACGATACCAGAAGTAACAGTTTGGTCGGCATGATATTCTGGAAAATAGAAGGAAAAAAATTTAGTCGATTTTCGTCGTAAGATTTACAGTCACATTTTTATTTATTTATTTCTTCGTTAATTATTATTTATAGTAACGAGCGATTTTCTCGAATTGAGAAATTATAAGTAAATCGGTATTGAGCTGAAGTGGAAATATGATTCTGTATTTATAACGGTAGGATCTCTCCTCGTAGGATTAATATCATGGTGCAGTAGGATTGGGATCCTCCTTTAGGAAATAAAAGCACGACGATCGGTAATTGAAAGCAGGTTGTAAAGTTGACGAGTCACGCATTCCAGAATGGAATCGACGGAAGACCTTCGAAGGCCGCGCGAGTCCGTGGAAAGTAACGATCGGGACATACGAGACGCGATGAGAGAGTACGGTAAAGGACGAGGAGAAAAACTAGAATGGGAGATGAGACCAGGTGAGAAGAAATTAAAGAGATAGGTGCGAGTGAAAAAGAAAAATTTGCCACGAGTAATTTCCGCCTGGCGTCATCTTATTTTAATAATTTTCTGAACATTCTATACATTAAATAAAAACTTCCCGCGGATAATCATGTCACGCGTAAACCAAGATTAATCGCACGACTATTTTCAAAAAATTAAGAAAAACATCTTATTGCATTCATAGCTAGCACATAGATTGAAATAATTTCTATACCCATTAATTCTCTGTATAAAAATATCCAATGTATAAATAACTCGACATTTCGGTATGAAGGTATAACGAAATTTGGAAATGAAAAAAAAAAATCATTTTAGTACTAGCACGAACAAATCCGACGTCGCCATCTATGTAATGACGTCGAAGTAAGAAAAAGGCGCCTCGGTCGGTAACATGCGAAAACTGTTTTACCTTGCGGCGGTAAAAAGGCTTGTATTTCCCCGGGGGGGAAACTGTTTTACCATCGTTACCATGTTAACAAATTGATTGACGTTAGTCCGCTAGTCACGTTCATTCCACTTTCCTTAGTATAACGATACATTTTTTGTTCCTTCCCTTTTACGTGCCTTTTCACCGCATTCCCTTCTTGACTCATTGCAAACCTCTGACTTTCACGACCCTGCCAATGAACTCTTCCTACCAAGTCCAACCAATACGCATCGAATTCAAGAAACAAAACACCCCAACCGCGTATAACTGAACCGCCACTTCTATGAATCCCGTAAGCATCAACTTCCCGACGTTACGTGCCCAGTGCAAGGAGCCTTCGGCGATGCTCGCCAGTCAGAGCTGGAAGATATCGAATTACGAAATGTAGTCGAAGGTATCGGTGCCTGTTTTTTTTCTCTTCATCCAGTACAGGCTGTGCACGCGACAAAAAGCCGTTACTTCCCTGAAGTCACACGCGCTGTCAGCATCCTCGTTGATATGTATAACACATACTACATACCTAAGGTGATTGACGCATTTTGAGCGCCTTTTGTGAAAGGCGAACCTTTATACCAACAGAAATCCAGTGTTGAACAGGTGCAGTCTCTGATTTATGTGAAGATCCATACAAGGATAAATACACAGTGACTATGTAACGCCAGTAAGAGAAAAGGACAAAGAAATTCATCAAAGCTGCATCGTTAGTTGACTAAACGAGTGCTGATTTATAACAGACAAAGAACCTTCGGTGAAATAAAAAGGAGGCCATTTTTTCCCTAGCTCTGTGTAAAGCGTCAAAAGGACAAAAATTTACTATACCCCAGTAAAAGTCCCAAGTCGAGAGAAAACCAGTGGCAAAGCAAACGAAGCTCCTCAAGTTCCCAACAAAATTCCCTAGAACACCAAATATCCCCAGGACCCCCGTATCTCAAATATCCCTAGCCCAAAATTCTCACACGTTGACAGTCTCCCAACCTTCTCTCTCGTTCATTCCGTCGCTCCTTCTCCTAGTGATCTTTTTCCAAAATCTTATTTGCGATGACAATAGGTCGCCGTGTAACTCTTCGACATTTTTTTTGTTTCATCTCGCGTCTAGAATCAACGTGGTGGCGCAGGCCTCGAAATGAACCAGCGACAATGGCGTCCGGTCGCGATGAAAAAAAAAAGAGCCCCAACAGAGAGAACCAGACGACGTTTCGTCAGACGAAAACAAAACGGACTGAAAAAAGTATCGGTAAGAAGGAACGACAAAGTAAAAGGAAGCAAAAGGACGTCCACGTGTATCGTAGCCATTGACGATCGCCTGGATTCTCCACGAAGCGCGTGCCTATTGTTCCAATCCTCATGAAACAATTGTCACTCCGCGAACGTTACGTGAAGATCGTACGAGGGTTCAGCCGCCGCGGATTGACTCTATTCAAATTAATCACGTTTCCTTCGCCGAATTAATAGCGAACGGATCCTGAATGCTCTGCGACGTCGGATTGACCGGTCTCGTTCGTTTCTTTGGGCCCAGGCTCACTGTGTACGGTCTCACGTAGAAACTGTTATGTCTTCCTTGTCTTTGCCAAGAATCTACTCCCACCGGGTCTCCAGCCAACTCACTGGCGTCCCGACCGGGTGAACGAATGAGTTTTCTGATCTTGAAGGAAAAAAGTACATTCGTACAAAAAGAAAAAAAATATTCGAAAAATATCAGCCGATCGCTAAAGTTCGTGGCCGATTCGTGTGCTTCTGCCATCTATGAAAATCGGTCACGAAATTTCGCGATCGCCTGACACGTCGAGCACAGTCATACCGATTTACTGCCAGAGATCACAGAATCCACTCGACTACCTAAACTGTTTTCGGTATCTTTTCTTCCTTCGATTTCATTGTCTTTCGCCGCTTAACCGGACCATCCGGTACACGCCGTAAGGACAAAGAGCCTCCTGGGAACGAACCGTTAAATTAATGCAGAAGGAATGTCTGTCCCTGAAAATCTAAACGTTCGCTTAAGCGCTGCTGCGCCCGATTTTTTTTAATAATTCTCTTTTATTGCTATTTTCTCTTATTATTATTATTCTCTTTCAAATGTATATTTACACTGACTACGATGCAACACAGCGCTAAACGCTTTTCCTACAGCTCTCGTATTATCGTGAGAAATTCAATGAACTGAACTGTCTTATTCGAATCGGCCAATGATTCTCAGAAAAATGCGGGCAAGAAGAACTGTCTGTCAATCGGATGGGTAAAGGCTTGAATTGAGTTGCAGCAAAACAGGAAGAGTGTCGTTTGGTGACGCATCGGAAAAAAAAGCCTGTAACAATACGATTAACCTAAATTACTTTGTGCAATGCGAGAGGGTTGAGAAAGAAGATATATATATATAGTACACAGGTCGGTAATATACAGGGTTATTCAGGCCAAACGCATCGCGTGAAGTTAGCCACTGTCTTATTTGGTTCTACGGTAGAACTGCAGGTGGCAGGTTTGCACTGAGTAATACATAAGATAATATATATGTATATATACATACAGATAATTGACAAAAGAGTATGTAAAGTAAATTCAAATCCAAAAAAAAGTCGATTAGATTAAAATCTAAAATTTTGAAACGGTGCCTTAATCTTTTT
>JARQSV010000393.1:207147-222810 GCA_030142285.1 Calameuta idolon
GCAATTTTGCGCTACTAATTCAGAGCGGAAGCTGCGGGTCGGTTGATTATCGTAAATTGGATGCGAACACGACGAAGTGAGTTCTCGTAGATCTTTGCGATATCTAAGTGGATTGTAAAAAGAAAAATTATTTAAAAAATTTTTCACCAAAATTTCTCAGCGCATATAACAGGGCCTGTATCCAAAAATTCGTGACTATTGATTCGCGAAAGTAATTGCAGGGAATTCCCCCTTGGCGTCATCGAATTCACACTTGAAGAATTTTATTCAGAAGGGAGCGACAAGAAATCAATGAATTTCAAGTACGTGACTCTCCCGTCGATGTGCAGTGAAATTTCTAAGAAGTAGAAAAAATAAGAAAAAAAAAAAAAAAAAGTATCCTGCGGTTGTTTCCATCGCCGGCTACCAATTTTACAGTAAAACCGCAATCGCTGGCAAAGGACTCTGCACTCTTCCGCAATAGAAACGCATAGGGGAACTTGCTTTGGGAAAATAGTCGAAAAAAAAAAACCGTAACAAATTCATGAAAAACAAAGGAATTCATTATCCGCACGACACGAGGTGAACCTATCGTTATTAATTTTTTTAATTTTCACCTCGCCTTATAATTAATTACTTTTTAATTCAAGAAACACGTTCATTTGCATTTTCCTTGGGTTCCACAGCCTTCCGGACCACCGAAAAACGAACGTTCGCCACGTTCCTCCACAGTTCGTCGCGCCAGAAGAGAGAAGAATAACCGTGCCAGATTTTATCGACTCGATTGTATATGAGGATGGTAAATGCAGGTAAATGTATATATATATATATATAAGGTGAAAATAAAAAAAATATATATATCTAGAGTAAGATCATTTTTTACGGTACCCGCCAAGTCAATCCCTCTATGTCCACTCTCTCGACCAATCATAAAGAGCGGCCTCACTGTACGATCTCTCCTGCGAAAGACGGTAAGTTCGTGATGGAACCGGAGTGACGGTATTGTATGCTCAAAAGTATCTTAAGTATGGGCCTTACTTATTTTCGTACCGAACATTTCCCTCACGTACAACCCACATTCCCTCCCCATTTTTATCTTCGTGCGCGTTCATTTTTTTTTTTTACCAACCACTCGAGCCAATTAACGCAACGCTGAAAATTTTCGTTTTCCAATCGCCCCGCGACGTGACTTACATGCATATAATATACATTCCATAGTCCATGTTTCATAGTTCATACATCATCCACATTCCATGGTCCATATGCAGTATCATGCATATTCCTCCTACTTAGGATTCTTTCGAAACTCCGTTCACGAGTGATGACGTATTTCACGCAAAAAAAAGGGGAATCTCAAATTTAAAGGAATGACCGGTACTGAAATTTTTTAAAAAAATATTTCTCTTATATTTCGCCGATAATAAAATAAAGATATTTGTCACGGTGCATTAACGCTCTTGGTGTTATTAGGGCGCACTTAAGATTGTGTGTTATTTTTATAGCTGTCCAAAAAAAAAAATTATTAAGCAAACATACAGACACGAATTTCGTAACCGGTTTATAAATCATACTTTATAAATTTTTCTTTTTTCTCTCGAGTGACTAATAGACCATCTGTCTCTTATCGTCAAGATAATAAACGGGTAACGGTACTGGCACGCGATAGTAAACAGAGACAAATGAAAATGAAAAATCAAAATCGGACCAGCGAGCAACGCTATTATTTACACCGGTAGACGTCAAATTAAATTTCACTCTGAATCCACGTCTGTCTGTCAAAGATCAGTAATCTCAAGGTGGGTTCATAATGAAAAAGAAAAGAGATAACGTCAAACTGACTTTTCATAAAAACTTTTCGTTTACATGCGTGACCGAATATGAACCAGTGTTTACACATATCCTTAAATTATAACGTAGTTGAAAAACAGTAAAAAAAGAAGGCTCAATAATAGTCGCCAGTTCTAATGCGTATGTACACATACGTACTCGCCTTAATTTTTTGGACGTCCATTATTCGTCCCCCAATTGATGAAAATTTACGAATTATATATTTTATAAATAATTTTAAAAAAGTCTCTCGCTATAAAGTTCACGCGAATTATTGTCCTACATTATTATTATACAAGTTATTCCTGGATTTAGCAAAAGTCGTTTTGAATTTTCCCTCGTTAACTCACTGTACACTTATTATAGCTATATATACAGAAACATATATAGCAACCAGTCCCCTGGCGTTCCAGCCTAGTACCTGTTCCGGTAAACGGTATTAAAAAATGTTAAACGTTCATTACGCAGAATATTTATGTCCCCGGTACGCGTTCCCGTAGGGGCAAAGCATTTGCCGTGCAGACAAAAGAATAAAAGAAAGAAAGAAAAAGCAAACGAGGATCGTGAGAAACGTGTGAAAATTGCCATTATATCGTGCAGCGTGCGCGCGCATTGTTTGCTCTGAGAGGTAATTTTACGTGGATTATTTTATTATTTAATCCCCCTCCGAGTCCTCGTAGTCAGATTTGCGTTAAGGCGTATTCTCATCGAGCGAAACAAAGGATACCTAACCTCAAAAATTGCTCGGTTATTCGTTTTAGGTGAAAAAAAGAAAAAACGGTAATTTTTAAAATCGTAAAAAAAAACCCATACGAGAATCATCTGCCTTGGTACTGGCGAATTTTTGCGGTACTTTCTTTTTTTTAACTTCAAATCCCGTGTATTAGAATACAATGCTATGAGAATATTTCGTTATACGGCTGAAAAAAAAAGTGGCGCGTGCGACTCGACGCCACGTTCTGCAGCGTCCGCCTCCTTTTATTCATCTTTATTTCTCGTTGCCTGCTTACTCATACAGACTACCGTTTCCTCGGCGAAGGTTTTATGCTCACATTTAACGTTGGGCTCTGATTCGACAGTCGATGACTATGACAAGGCAGTCGACTGACTTGTACATACGGTATAGACACTATAGAAGACTGACTTACAAAGTAACCGACTAGGATCAATTGATTTCATGGAAATTCACAGTGGATCACAGACAGGATCAATGGAGATGATTGAATTCGAATAACAACAGGTAGCTGACGGTCGTCCTGTAAAAGAATTTTTATATGTCTGAATCAAGGTAAATAGACCCTGTACGAATTCTGGCGCTTGATGAATTGAGAAATGGAAAGGAGAAAAAAAATTAGAAAAATTCACATGAGTTTTTTATATGTAGGTACTATAAATTATTATTATGTACTTACTGGATCTTAGATCAAAATTTGTATATTCTTCCAGAAACGTAATTCCTCGTGGCAGATAAATCCGTCCTATAAGATTTGTTCAAGGAACATTTTCTATCAGCTTTCTTCGAGGAGACAGCGATCTCGATCAGCATCCTCCTCTTATTGCTTCGATAGGTCTCACCTCTTAGCTCGGCATATTTTCAAGTCAAATTCATCCGGAACAGTCGAAAGGACCTTTCGAGAGCCTCTTATATTTCTGACAATGAGAATTTCTCTTATTTACGTTTTCAACGGGACGCGGTTGAGTAACCGCTAATTAAGTGAGTCGCAAATAAGAAGGAAAGAACTGGACGAAAGAGACGGGAGAAATAAGTGGAGAAAGAAGGATGGCACGAGGTGTCTTGGGTACTGGTACTTTCGAGCAACCTTGAGATATGTTGCAACAGCCAATTTATTTGGTATCACGTTCAGAATTATAGTTGCTTTAGGAAGTGATCGGCTGTCGTTTCTCTACATTTTTTTCCCTTTTCTTTTCTTTATCATAAATTACTAACCCATTTCGTATTCTCTCTCGCCTTCTTCTTGGATCTCCTCCGCTTCTCTTTTGACACTTTCTTCCTGTTCGCCGTGTATGCGTACAAGCTTCCGTGAGACAGACTGAAAGGAAGCATACGGTTAGTATATGGGAGAGAAAGAGAAAAAAAATGGGGAAGGGCAACATTCCGATAAGTTGGGCAGTTTTATTGGTTAGAAAATATTTTTAAAAAAAGTCAATAGTACGAGATAAGAGAATAAATCAGATACTTGTATCTGATCCCATTCCATTGATTGGATAGAAAAGTATAGAAATTCTTCTGTATGTGCAGATAAATATACATAATGATCGTAAAGGCGTATTTGTAATATGGGTTGAAAATGTCTGGCGTATTTCTGGATACGCACGTCTGCCAAAGATTTCTCTTTTGTGAGAATGAAAAATAAATGATTCAAACTCTCGCTTATTTACCGTACAGAAAAGGATAGTAACGCGGTGAAATTTTTATCGATCATATATATATATATATATATATATATTGTAATACAATGTACATAGAAAATATAAAAAAAGGTCATCTATAGAAACATTGACGCGCGTGCCATTCGTTATGTCGCTGTCGCTTCCGTTATGAACCCTCACGTAGGAGACCCGCCTTAGCTGATATCGCGGATTCTCCGAATCACGTGCGAACCGCAGAGAATAAAAAATGTTAAGAGAAAGAAAAAGAATTCTGCACGTCTCGAACCTCCAAGAGCCGTCCGTCTGTAGTGTCG
This sequence comes from Calameuta idolon, assembly GCA_030142285.1. NCBI lineage: Eukaryota > Metazoa > Arthropoda > Insecta > Hymenoptera > Cephidae > Calameuta > Calameuta idolon. Next base: position 211,659 of record JARQSV010000393.1, read on the forward strand.
ATGAATTTAATGACCGACAATATAACGGCAAGTGCCGTATCAAAAAGATTAAGAAAAATTTCCGAGGCGGGAATCATTGACACATAATAGGAGATAAAATTGGTTAATGAAATCGAGCATAGGAAAATGTAAAATGTTAATAATTTTATGATAATGAATCTTTTCGAGTAATTAGTAGTCCGTGACCTCGAAATGTCAGCGAGCAAACAGTAATTACCCTGGAATAAGTGAATTCGAGTGAATCCAAGTGAAACAAGAGATTCTTCATTAGACGAAGCATTACCAACTGTAACAGCAACGATTCATGGAGTCGTTGGAATTTCGAAAATGGTTAATTATGCGTTAACGAAAATTCACGTTGATGCTTCCAAGGGCGTGTCAAGCTTTGGGAATCATTTTAATTCTGTCTTTACGATTGAAGTTTCATTGGCATTAACGAGTCTTAATGATGCATTTATGAAATTGATAAATAAATTATACACAGCCATATGGCCTGCAGGATTCTTTTGTTTTGAAATTTGGATTAGGTTAGGTTCACTGCTACGGTATTACCGTGCTTAACCTACAATTGCGTCGAAGCTTGCTTGTATGTGCAAATATATAATTACCTTCTACGTATTGGTACTACTGGAATTGAGGTTCCACCGTAAACACTACACTGGGCACACTTTATCTCGAGATACTATGCGGGAAATTTCACGTAATTTTTTGCACTGTTTTACAGCCTTTTCTACCGCAAACAAGATTCGTGTGTGCGTGGTTAACGAGCCGCAGGCTTTTATCAACTGCCTTGAGAAAATCCACTGTGGTATTATACAGTACATTGCTGGAATTGATGCTTGTCTTATATTAGGTTTAACCAGTGATCACCCTGGTTCACTGACACTCGTTCGGTTCACTATTCTGTGGAATTGACGGAGGTTTATCCAGTTTCAGCACGTTTCTGAAACGTTGTACTCACGATGCGCGAAGGACAGTTTCTTGAAAGGAGACACTGTCGTGTTGGACAGAAATCCTTTTTTTTATATGGATCTTGACTTGTTCTCGTCTTTTGTAACACCATGTGGACGGACACTTCAATAACGTTAAAAATGTCTAAGAGAATTTCATGGAACCGTGAGACGCCGACGAGGTTCATGCGGTGGCGATGAGACTGGCGGCCATCTTGAATATCGTAGTGTCACATGGGAAATGACTTGAATTCTATTGGTTGATTCAAATTTTCATTTCGCACGGGTATAACTTTTTCTTTCTCTACGATATTTTATTTCTCAATTAAGGAAAATGAAGGGATGTTTATTGTGCTATTGGTTAAAAGCATTTAGACACAACGACTCAAATAATCGATTGTTACAAGTTTTTTTTTTAATAATCCAATCACACGCATTGTTGAGTATCGTACAAAAGGTGTAACGGAAGACAATCAAACCTAAACCATGAACCGGTTGACGAATGGTGTCCGTGAGCGTAACATTTAACCACCAAAGAAGCGGTTTGGGCCTATTGTGAACAATGGGGCCCATAATTCCCGATAATTACCGTCAACCCATGCCCGCTTCTCTGACACTGTTCTTTCTAGCTGATTTTCACGAGAGGACGAGACGAACAAAACCAGGAACTAGAAACAGCGGGAAAGCCCGTCGTGAGAAATCAAGTAATTTCATAGACTCCCGCACTTTCTGGAGCGTGATATTCAACCACTCCTTAAAACGAGACTCGAAACGTCGCGACATACGTACTCGGCTTAATCGTACCTGTGTGAAATTAGTCCCCACATTTTTAAAAATTATTAATTTAACGATTTTTCTAGCTTTTTTTTAAATTTTTTTTTCAAATTGTTCCAAAGACGTTCCAAAGTTCCGCGAATTTTGTTCTTCTCCAAAAGACTTTTACTTATAGATGGCACGTAATAATAAAAATTATGATAAAAAATACCTATGAACTTTTAAATGATTAATTACAAAAAATTATTCAAAATCTGAAACCAGTGGCAACTAAAATTTAGAACAATGCTATTAGGAACGAGAACAACCAATCTTAGAACAGGAAACGGAAGAATAGTTTACTCTAGAACGGCCATGCTTTCCATAAATCTTTTTCTGCGTTTTCGAAATAAATGCTTCCATATATAACTGTGCCTTTTTGGCACAATATTAGGAACAGTTTTCAAAAATACGATTTTCCAAAAAAGTGGGGCCGCCGCTTATTTCACCTTTTCTCAATGTTTACTTCGAAACAAGTTCACGTGGTACAACTGGAGCAATTTGGAACAAGTGTAAAAGAGTGGGGCTAACTTCACACGGGTCTTAATCGTGGAAACTCCAAATGCGTCCGCGCGTGAACGACTCATATATTTTCATGCAATTCTCTAAATTATTAATAACACTCTTACACACATATACGATCCCCGCTAAAAATTAGCACATTAAATTACCTTTTAATTATACCTTTCAAAGAGATGCATAGATCTTTCCCCGATCCCATCACGAGTAACGAGGCCGTGGTTGTGAACGGTGCTTTATAGAAATAATTTTTGCCAGTTTCAGTTCACGAATTCGCACAGTAATTTTATCATTTGCCAATACGATTCCTAATAATTAATAATAATTTTTAAGGATACTAATCGATTATTATAGACTTTACCTAAAATATAAAAATCTGTTGCACTCGCGAGATTCACTCCAACAGGAATATACACATAGTCAGACATATCGTATTTTAAAGGTATCGACACACAATGCCTGTCAAAAATTAAATTGAACTTTTGGGACTGACAACGTAAATTCCCACGAGTCCCGTTACCTGGCGAACAATGTCAAAATAAATTTTGATCCGTTAACGAATTCCACCTATTACGTCGACACGCCTCGTATTCTATTTGAACATGATTCAATTACTTCCCAAATAAGAATTGCCAGCACGTAATCCGAAACCGATTTCAGCTTCAGTCAGATTCGTAACAGCTACGTGAAATTCCAATACACACAGCAATAAATCGAACCGAATCGCCCATCATCGAGATGATAAACCAGTAATAATTTTTTCATCGATTTTACAAAATTACCATTAATGACACCAGGTGGCGCACGTGCATAACAAAAAAATGTAACCAAACACGAACATTTTCATAATAACATAAATCATCAAAGAATTGCCCCATTATAATAATCAATCATTCAATCATTTAAAACAACCAGCTAGCTAAATTTACCATTTAATCAATCGATACGTCAAATTAATCATTTATTAACGCAGCTTCGTAAGCAGTTTGCGAATTAAAAATTTTGCGAAATAAAATCATCCCCCTCCCACGTTATTTTTCAATTATTCGCATTTAATCAAAATATCCCATTTTTTTCATTTATTTCTCATACGGTATCGCGCACTCGAGATAACTGTGAAATATTAACAGTGCGTTTCTGACCTAGAATGAAGAAGAAAAAAAAAAATTTCAAAAATAATTACAACGAACGAAGATCCACAAGCGTGAAAGCAATTTACCACTGGTCCAAGTTCCCAAAAGAAATTCCGCGAGTGCCAATCCGACATGTCCGATTATAAAATCGGATAATACTCTTGCTTCTAGGTAATTTCGTGTAGCAGGGCTAAGTGGCCTTCAAGGAACAGGTGTAATAAACAGCCGGGGGCATGGAAGTAGCTCGAAAGTTAATTTAAGTATGAGAAACGAGGATAAAAGCAGAAATACCAGTGGCAGCAAAAACCAGCGAGCAAGTATAACATACGATTGACCCAGCGATAAATAAATCGACTAAGGATCTATAAAAATTTAATTAAAATAATAGACTCATTATAAATCCATAACCAGGCGTGAATAATTATATTAATAAACTAGCAACAATTAAGGCAGCTCCGATAACGTCATTTTTATTATCTGCAACAGGCCATAAATAATCTCCGAGCGATTAACGTCCGCGGACAAATTGCAATTTGATTAATTAAAAAAAAAAAAAAATTTTTTTCATCATCCAATAATCTCCATTGGCACCACCAAACGCGATCGTTAAACTCGATAACGATTATCGGCCAATAAATTCCATTCGCAAAATTCATTCTGATGGCTAATAGAAAAAATTTGTAAAAATTGCAAGCGCATCGAATCCGTACAAATTTCTCAATATCGCCTCGATCCGCTACGCCGGCGCGTATCAATCGGTTATACATATTTAATAATCATCCAAGACGAAAAATCACTCTGGATCATCTGTCGTTGGTAATACCTGGTAATATAATCAATATAGTCCACTGTGGACCCGATCGTGCCTTTCCACCTATGATGATGATGATGATGATGATGATGATGATGATGATATTAATAATGATAACAATAATGCTGTCCCAAGAAACTAACCGTAGATCCAACTGGAACTGGACTGCCGTAATGCCCGCCGTATATTAATCTCAGCTGCTGCTCATCGAAATCAAGTAATTGCATAGATCCTGGATTCGCAATTACATTCCGATCATCATGCATTATGGAGTCCTTGAATAATTTCTGGACTAAATCTGAATCGTCCAAGCGGACTACCGATGCGCATCGTAATGCGCATGGACACCGTATCACGATCAGTATGCGAGTTGGCCATCTATAATTTATGTTAGCATCGTTATGAGCTTGCGCCTTAAATTCTAACCTGTGAACGGAGTCATCAAAGTCAGTAAAACTTGATGGGGACTGCGCTGTGAAGTTGGTCGAGCGCGAAGGTAGTGAAATCGAGATGAAATTTTAGGTGGGGGGTGGGGGTGGTGAGGAGGTGGGGGGGAGGCACTTTCCTATACATCATTATTATGAGAGTCTTATTGACGAGTGATGATGACGATGATGATGATTATATTGATGGATGATAATTTTTAGTAATCACGTTAATGATAAATGGGATCGGGTTTATTTTATAAAATTATAAATTACGATATTCTAGACTAGCCGTAACTGATAGTTTGAACGTGATGCAGATGGTAGTGCGCATGCGCGTAAAATGGATAGTCACATTGGTAACAGCGCAAAGTACTTCATATGACTCTGATTAAGCCGTTGAAGGAGATCATAGGCGGTGATTATTATTTTTTGAAAAGAGAGAGAAAATTTTTTTGAGATCGTATCTCGAGCTGGGGGGTACGCAGGATCTGCTGGTCTCGATATTTAGTCCTGGCGCGAGTAATAGCGTATGGAGGTCGTGAATAGGATTTTTGGAATATCTTTATTCAGGACTGTAATGGATACTTGCGTGAGAAATTTTTCGGCATCGAATAAACTGTCATACAGTAGATAAGTACCCTGTGGACTTATATTGGGCCTGGGTGTGATTCAGAGCGCGACTCTTGGACTGCATCGATTTTTTTTTTCTTTACAACTTTTTCACGCCTCTTTATATCGATATCGATCTGATCGATGTCTTCTGTCGATTTCTAGTGTTTTTTTTTTTCCTAGGATTGCATTGCGAGGAATTACTGATTGGATATTCTAGTCCTACCTTAAAACGCTTAAACGTGAAATCGGATGGTCCCGGTTTCCATCCGGTCGGCACAGGATGAGCTTTTTGTCAATGAAATCGTTAATATCGACAAACCCATCTATTTGAATCTTGCTATTTGCTCTATTTGTCGTAGGTTTCAGATGAACTCGTACAATTTTATCATTAAACGATTTTGTTATCGTTAAGAGATTGAAAATCATACGACAGTCTTCTTGTAATTTATCCCGGCCGATGTAACTATAATTATATGAATTAGGAGTCGATTTGGTAACACTAATTTGGTACCTCTGGTTTGGAACTTTGGAATTATTAAAATAGAGGGGGGAACTTCTTTACCGACCGTAGGTCATTGATCTCCGGAAAAGTCCAATCAGAAACAGATCGATCAGATGGCGGTTGCATGAAGTTTTTTTTTACTTCGTTATCTCTCTCTCTCTCTTTCACTCTCCCGTTCAATAATCAGAGGATCATGATCCAACTTCGAAGTGAAGTTTTTACCAGATCTCAAACCCCGCTAATGAGCAATACCGACGATTACTCGCAGGAAGAGTCCCTTCTGGTAGGATTGATGGCTCATTATTCTGTCCCGGTAGTCGTTATACCGGCATCCTGCCCAATCCTGGCCAATCCCGGCCCATATTCAACTTTAACATGTGTCCATCCATCTTGAGGTGAGGCGTGCGCACCGGAAGTAAAAACCCAATCTCTACCTGAAAGATATCCGCGTAGTGGCCTTAACTTAACAATCTCTGCTGCCGTTAAGATTCTGCGCAGTCGCAGATCACATGCCTGCAATGTGAAAATGAGTGTCGTTTGCCGATGACGAATCTCGCCGTTGGTGCGCCAACAAGACAAGATCGATGCTACCGGTTGTAGGTGAGAAAAACTGTAATTGACTTCTGAGAGAATTACTAAGTGGTTGTAAAGATTACGAGGCTCACGTGAAAACAATTTGAACCTCATAGTCGCGTGCTGAAGTAATTTCCATTTGAAAATAAACCTGACCACGCTAACGACTTGTTCGCGGTATGAAAAGGAAAATGAAAATTATTTGTCAAATATACACAAATTTTGAAATATTTTATTTTAAGATTATACATTTTTTTTTTTTTCGTAAACCTTTCGTGCGTCGCGCGAACCCAAAAATCGAGAAATCGTGAAATAGTAAAGAAATTATTCTTGTATTTCCCGCTCTGAAAAAGTAGTTCGAACTTGGCGGCGCTCCAGGCGCATAATCGGCCTGGCGGCGAGTCGGGGAGTTAGAAGCTGATCGTAGCCTTTTAATCGAACGTAAAGAGGAAGTTTATGTCGCAGAGTAAATACGTTCTCTACCTTGAAAAATGAATGATTAATTATTCGTGCGATTTGGGTGTAAAGAGTTCGACAAAAAAGTGCAGCTGGACCCGCCGTGACTAGGTACTTCGTGCATCTCGAAAGTGTCGTACGCAAAACAAAAGGTTATATGGCGCGCCCGCTGATAACTGGCTGTCTAATAGTCGCGAGAAAAAGAATAAAAAGAAGAGGAAGAAGTGTCCCTTATAAAAAGTGGTACACTTAAGGATCGTTTAGAAAATAAATAGGCCTCGTTATACGGACGAGCGGCTAAGCTAACATCCACGACTGAACAAGCTAGACAATATTGTTGTGTATGTACAAGCATTCTGTGTGCAATGTAACATAGTCAATCAGATATTGTGAAAAGGTAATGTAAAAACTTTCCATTAAAGTAGTGTTCTATATAAGAAACAGCTGGTCGAAGTGACAAAACGTATTGTTTGTTGTTCAATTTCCATGAAATTCGGTATGAGGGAGTTTCGAGGGTCTCTTAATCTGAATTTGAAAAATTAATAGGTTCAAAGTCGCCGAATCTTTATGCCGGTTAAAAATTCTTCAAGTGCAACAATTTTTTTTAATAAAAAATACTTTACGATATGTTATATGATTTTATAATTTTGTGTACAGATTATCAATTTTTTTTCGCCGTATTGGCCGTACCATTATGATTATTGAGATTCTGACCGCTGATTCGAAATTGGTAATCCTAAAATACTTTTGAAAAATGAAATTTCAGGCAAATCTAGCGACAAAACGCATTCTTGAACCGGTTAATAATTATATAGATTGTGTAGTAACAGAATCTCTCGATAGAGGCGACACAAGTAATACATGGAAAGCCTTGGATTTTTCGGAGGCCATCATTCGGAACTAAAACCGAAGGAAACTGATTGTTCGTCTTTATTAACACATCTCTTTCTCGAGGAGGAGAAAGCTATGAAAGATAAAAAAGAATCGATTCTTACCTTTCGTTTTTTTTAACATCCTTTAATGTGTATTCGAGCTCCACTCATTGATATAAGCGAATCGAATGTTCCAAATTAAGTCTCTATCACTGTGTGGCGCTGCTGTCGCTCGATCGAATATGGATAATTGGATCACTACCATTGAACGTTGCATCTTGTGTTGAGGTTGATAATGGAACTTTCACCGTATTGATCGGTAAGGTGGTCAGAAAGCGTGAGTAAGTGTCTCGATCGGTATTTTCTTAGTTGGATATAATGTAAATGCGCGTGCAACGTCGAACGAGTCTGTGGAATGAAAGGAATTGAAGGAGCAGAGGGTAGGAATTGCTTAAGAAGGGAAATCAAAGAGGAAAAAAAATGAAATTGTTGAATAAATAGTCAAATATGGCGGACTGAGTAAGTAGGGAGGAGATCGTGATGTGTTTCATTATGGCTACTTACATAGCTGTGACTGGTGACCGCTTTTGGTGAGAGTTCGCCTTTAATGTCGCCGCGGTGTACATAGCGACCAGCCTTACACGAATCCTTTTATACTTTACAGGATAAATCCTGTTTCTCTTTCTGGTACCTATCCTGATTGGGACGCTGGTTCATTTCGACTGCGCTTGTCGCTTGTAAAGAGAGGAAATATTTAATGGGCAAATAATTATTTGTACTGTTGCTTTGGCTCCTCTTGGTATACAAAAAGTACAGGGCTTCGTGTTCTCTTTGCTTACTATGGTCTTATCGTTTTACTCTAACGACCACCGAATGTCTAGAGTTATAGTAAAGCGACCGTAGAATTGCTGAAGTCGGCGATTATTTATTTCAATAAAATTAAAAAATTTTACTTAACAGAATTTTTAAGGTCAATTGTTTATACAGGAAAATGTCTTCAAGTTCTTGTAATATACAAATTTCTGTCAGACAAAATATCGTTCAAGTTCAAATGTTGGAAATCGTTAGTGGCGCCATCTGTCCCAGCATATGGTAAATCAATATTCGCCGTTCTAAAACGCCTGAAGGTATGCAAACAAGCGTACAGTATACGCGGCGCCTGAAGATAGGCAATCTTCTAGACGCTAGATACATTGTACTTAATATTAGGATCATTATGAGGCTATGTTGAGGTACAGTAAGTGTATAATGAGTGAATTTTTTAATTATAAAATCTATGGCCATATCTCGATGATCCACTATAATAATTACTATTTGCTAGTAACTTTAATCAATATTCAATGGTAATTCACCGAGAGATACCGCTTTACCGGTACTTAAATCGCTTGAATCTTTCAACTTAATCACAAGTTTCGAAGCGTCGCTCCGAGATGGCGCGCGCTACGGAATTTCAAATATTAGTCCTCGATAGTCTGTACGAATTAATTTTTAATGACACAAACTGTGGTTTTAAGAGGTTCGTTATCACTGGAGTGAAAATTTAAAGTCAAAAGTCACACGTTGTCATTGCGTCGCATCATTCTTCGTTGACTACTTTGCCTTGTAAAAACAACATTGGGTATGGAATAAAATTGTAAACATTGGGCTAGCGTGATGCAGTGATTCAACAATGACGTCATCCTACAATTAATACGCGGACATCAAGATATCCGAAGGATCGTCCATTCTGTACAAACACAATTTTTTAATCCCAAGAACGGCGATTAAAATTTCTTATCTCTAAGTGACAACGAATAACTCCGTGTCTTAAACACAATGTTCATGTACCTTATCGTGACCAATGTAGCCGGAAGTTATCGATCTAATCAGACACACTCGATAAGCCATGTCACGCATAAAAAACGTCACCCTTTAACAAATGCTCGAAACAAGTAAAACCATAAACGTATCGACCTTTCGGTAGATCGATCAAAAAAAAGGTCACAGATCGATAACAACACGAACGAAGAACAATACGGAGGACAGCAGTGTATAAATTTACATGTATAAAAAAAAACAGCTGACTGTTAAAAAAAATGATAAAACAAGCCTTTACATAACTTCCTGATTAATAAAAAAAAAAACTTGAATTTCAAATTCACGAATTTGTCTCTTAAGATCATATATACTTTTTCGAAATTCTGTTGCGACAAAATAAGATAAAAGTGTCAAAACTGTTTAAAAATCATATATATATATATATATATCAAATAATTTTTCGTATACACACGTCGACTGTAATGTTTCGTTTTCTCGTTAGAAAAATGGAGAAAATGATTAACGACTCGGCTGCCAGCAGTCGAGTAAATCGAGTTCCCCGTATAAACTTTTGCTCGATCGTATCCAAACGAGCCTAACAAAGACAGAAACTCGTTCAAGGATCATTTATAATAATTCTTTGAAGTCTGTCCCATGGTCGACGATTCCCATTCCCGGAAGAAGGTACAAGTAAGGTGGTCCAGAGGCGTGGGTCGTCTACGGAGTCACTTCTCTCCCCGTTCGTAACAAAGGGTTGTACTGGTTCCTGCAAAAGAAAGGGTGTGGTTATCTGTCCTACATCAACATCCACGATCATGCGTTACTCGGTACCAAGAGGAACCAATCAGAAGCGTCCGTTGGTACGATCGGGGTTCGTGATTCGTGGAAGTTAAATTTTATTCTTCCGACAGATGTCGCCAGCGTCGCCGGCAAATGAATTATTCCACGATGAATAACGACGTCCCGTGTAAACAGCATTCTACAGCGCGTTTCAGTCGGAGGGTTGGATGTCTATATGGATTACTAGAAAGTATGATAAATATGAATTGACATTTTCTTTTTTTTTTTAAAATTGAATCGTTAATCCTTATATGGAAAATTTTTTTATTCTTCAGATATACTCGCACGGTACGGACCATCCCTGTGCGTTCCTGAGAATCTTCTCTATTCTTGGGTATGAAGAATTAAGATGACTTCTTCTTTAGCGACGGCTGTTCCTGACTCTTGGACGTTGGGGTCTTTATGGGAAGGACGATTCGGTAAGGATCTCTTATGTAGGATTCAAGTCCACTTCCCCGAATAAGAGTTCAATCTCTGCAGGGTTCAGGTCCACAACCCCTCCCACCTCATTCCTCGCCCAGTGACTCTTCTACAAGGAATCATGATCTTACCGTCTGCTTTTACGAGAACTCATGATCCAGTCTGCCATCCTATTTCCTTTTTCTCTCGCGTATACGTGGAATCGCGTGATAATCTATCTCTTTGTCGGCACCTGGAAGAACTAGAGGGCGCGTCGTACTTCTACTATACGTCTTGGGTATGCATTGGAATTAGCTTAAGGCAGAGCTAAAAAATTAACAAATTACCAAAAAAAAAAAAAAACACATTCCATATGCATGGTGTTTGTATGGAAAAATATTTGAATAAAAAATTTTGTTAAATGTCACCCAATCCTCTTTACCTTAT